>CM076584.1:40689237-40765781 GCA_034641835.2 Pinus albicaulis
ATTTACATATTAATGAACAGGTATATGGCCTGAATCCCCAAGCTTCAGCGACCATCTGATGTCTCCAATCCCTTCACGTTGTAAGGGAGTATGCCAAAGTGGTGAAAAATTTCCTAATTCAACATGCAACAGGTAAAATGTACTCCATTGAAGTTCAGATTGCTGCATGAATTCTAACAGCCTTGTGATATAGCGATATTTTTGTTAGATATTTGAAGAAATATCACTGAAAATTCCATGACTTATTTCAGGAAATTGATTGGTGCTAGGTATTATTTGAATGGACTGGAGGCTGAGAAAGGGGAAACGTTGAAAACAATGAGTTCGGGGGTTAACAGAGAATATAGATCTGCAAGAGATAGCGCAGGGCATGGAAGCCATACTGCTTCTATTGCAGCTGGAAGATATGTGAGGAATATGAATTATAGTGGTTTAGGAGCTGGAGGTGAACGGGGGGGAGCTCCACTGGCTCGAATTGCAGTATACAAAACATGCTGGGAATCTGGATGTTATGATTCAGACATATTGGCAGCATTTGATGATACCATCAAAGATGGAGTGGATAGCTTATCTCTTTCATTAGGTCCTGATCTTCCTGAAAGTGACTACTTCAGTGACGCGATCTCAGTGGGCTCATTCCATGCAACACGAAATGGAATTACTGTTGTTTGCTCAGTCGGGAATGATGGGGGTTCTGCTTCTGCAACAAATCTGGCTCCCTGGCTTATTACAGTGGCTGCTAGCTCTACAGACAGGGACTTTATTTCTCTCATCAAATTAAGCCGGAATAATTCTACCTACCATGTAAAGCTCTAATTCTTTTCATGATCAACCATTACCCAGGAGAACCATGGTTATAACTTCAGGGAACAATATCTCCTTATAAATTAACAACGATTACCAATTGCATGTTAACCCAAAGGCAATAACGCCAACAATTCTCCTTCATGATTCAGTTTTCTGATTTGTACTCTCAGATAGCATCCTCATCATCTTGCACAAGTAAGTTACATTCCAAGATATTTAAATTTCTTCTGGTAATAGTGTAGTATTGTTTTCCATTTCTTCAACTGGATTTCGTAGGAGACACATTGTCCTCTAGTGTAGAAGACACATTGTCCTCTAGTGTTTGCATTCACTCTCAATTCTTCAGTTATGACAATTCCATATTTTTGGACTTCGTCTTATTGTGGTTCCATGGGTGGAATTATTCCCCCATGTACGCGAGTCCAGTGAGCCTCCTGCCTGACAGTTTCATTCCTGTAAATCTTTGTAAAGGAAAAACTTCAAATTTTTTTTCTAGAGTTGCCACCATTACACAATTTATTTCATATGGGAAGGTAAGTGAGTCCCTCCATAATAGAATATCGTATATTTGCAAAAGAAATTACTCAAAAATGTGATAAAAATTTTAACCCACACAAGAAGAAGTGGCTAACAGTAATCTGTAATTGTCAGGGTGAGAGTCTGAATATAGCAAAGATGAATGCGCCTGCGGAGCTATTGTCTGCGGAAAATGCACATGCAAAATACTTCACTCCTTACCAATCGAGGTATTTCAGGATATAATCAAGCATATTGAAGGCAGTGCTTATTTAGTACCAGATCATTCTGTCTACTATGATCGATGGATGAGTTGTAACCCTCTGGCTTTTCGTGGTGGATTGTGCAGCTTCTGTCTAAACAGCTCTTTAGATCCTTCTAAAGTGGCAGGAAAGATAATGGTTTGCCTACATCCTGAAGACTCTTTTGAGTCAAGGATATCAAAAAGCCAAATAGTCCAAGCAGTTGGGGGATTGGGGATAATTCTCATCGATGAGATGGGCCAGAATCTTGCCATTCCTTTCATGATCCCTGGTGCAATTGTGGACAACAAAGTGGGTGCTAAACTTCTTGCCTATATCAACACTACCAAGTGCATCATCTGAGCAATATGACTGCAAGCACAATTGGTCAATCATTAAAAGCTATAAATACTTATGTTTTTCTATGATAGCCTATAATGACTTCACCCACATTTCATTTTTGAAGTGCCGTGAAATCAAAAGCTTGAAGAATTTTCCACAGTTTAAAAAGGGTAATAAGAAATAAATCTACCTTGGTAGAGTGCTTATCAGTAATGAGGAATTAGAAGAGCTGCATCTCTTCTAATTTTTCAAATAACAGTATCAGTCAAGATAAACCCTTTTAATGGAATAAGCAAGCTTACCTATTAAGTCTTATCCCTGCATCATATAAGCCCATTGAAAACGTAGGCTTCTCTTTTCATGTCACTTTGATTAAAGGATCCAGACAGAGTTGCTTGTTTATTTGTTTCTTACACATTTGGTTTGCTTAGATTGACCAAATGAAGAGGTTTTTAATGTCTCAACAATCTGAAACTGTGTCAAGTTTCCTGGAGCCTATATCTTGCTTGCAGAAACAGTCTTCGGACTCAGACCAACACCTCAAGTTTTAGCATTCTCCTCAAAAGGTCCAAACACACTAACACCAAACATCTTGAAGGTATGGGAAGTTGGATCTCTTGACCTCAATGCTTCAATTATTAGAAATTTCATTTGTAACCATCTGATTTTTTTCTGTTGCTTTTCTTCTTGGATAGCCTGACCTAACAGCTCCAGGGTTGAATATACTAGCTGCATGGTCACCATTAAAGAAAGGCATGCATTTCAACCTTGCTTCAGGTACTTCCATGGCTTGTCCGCATGTGTCAGGTATAGCTGCACACCCATCTTGGACTCCATCGGCTATTAAGTTTTCCCTCATGACCACAGGTAAAGTAGCCTGTACATTTTCTATCTGAAAGCAAAATCTTAAAGGTTATAAAATCTTTGAGACCTGAAATATGTGGTTTTGTGCTGCAGCTAATGTGCTGGATAAAAATAAGAAAATCATGACTGCTGCTCCACGAGGAAGGACTGCAAACCCATTTGGCTTTGGAGCAGGACTTTTAAACCCTGTGAAAGTAGAAAATCCGGGACTTCTGTATGATGCTGGCCCTAAAGATTATATCAAATTTCTCTGTGGGATTGGCTATGATAATTCATCTCTTAGGCGAGTCACAGGAGATCATAGTGTATGCACAAAGTTCCGCACAACAGCTTCCAATCTCAATTATCCTTCCATATCAATTTCAAAATTCAATGGAAACAGCTCGGTCGTCCGAACAGTGACAAATGTAGGAAACACAAATAGTACCTATATAGTGAGGGTTTCTCCACCAAGAGGAATAAGTGTCCAGGTTGTTCCAAGTGTTCTAAAATTTAACTTCTATGGCCAAAAGATTTCTTTCACAGTGCAGTTCAAAAGGGTCATCCAAACTCGGGGATACATATTTGGATCACTGTCTTGGGTAAATGGAAGACAAAGAGTAAGAATCCCTTTGGTGGTGGGTTGTTTCACCTCTTAGGACTTGTATGGGATTCACTTTAACGTGAGTTGAATCTATCCTAGAGTAACATGGAATACTGAGGGAATTGATTAGTTATTTCTAAGGAAGGAAAGATGCACAGTTCTGGTTATTTTTTTGTGACAATAAGTGTTTGCATAATATAACTTCTCATGGATCTCCGAAGAACAATTTGGAATTGAAAGATAGAAAGCTACGGACAGTCTTCTGTAGAGACAATGAAAATGAGGATCTCTGTATAGTTTGGAGAATCTCATTTGAAATATGCTTGTCAAGATTTCTTTCACAGTGCAGTTCAAAAGGGTCATCCAAACTCAGGGATACGTATTTGGATCACTGTCTTGGGTAAATGGAAGACAAAGAGTAAGAATCCCTTTGGTGGTGGGCTGTTTTGCCTCTTAGTACTTGTATGGGATTCACTTTAACGTGAGTTGAATCTATCCTAGAGTAACATGGAATACTAAGGGAATTGATTAGTTATCTCTAAGGAAGGAAGGATGCACAGTTCTGGTTATTTTTTTGTGACAATAAGTATTTGCAGAATATAATTTCTCATGGATCTCCGAATAACAATTTGGAATTGCAAGATAGAAAGCTACGGACAGTCTTCTGTAGAGACAATGAAAATGAGGATCTCTGTATAGTTTGGAGAATCTCATTTGAAATATGCTTGTCAAGATTTCTTTCACAGTGCAGTTCAAAAGGGTCACCCAAACTCGGGGATACATATTTGGATCACTGTCTTGGGTAAATGGAAGACAAAGAGTAAGAATCCCTTTGGTGGTGGGTTGTTTCGCCTCTTAGGACTTGTATGGGATTCACTTTAACGTGAGTTGAATCTATCCTAGAGTAACATGGAATACTGAGGGAATTGATTAGTTATTTCTAAGGAAGGAAAGATGCACAGTTCTGGTTATTTTTTTGTGACAATAAGTGATTGCAGAATATAACTTCTCATGGATCTCCGAAGAACAATTTGGAATTGCAAGATAGAAAGCTACGGACAGTCTTCTGTAGAGACAATGAAAATGAGGATCTCTGTATAGTTTGGAGAATCTCATTTGAAATATGCTTGTCAAAATATTTGATGAAGCAGGAAAGAATGGCGTTGAACTTTATGGAGAATGATTTTTCCTGGAAACCATCCTTGGCACAATTGCAAACAGACAGCATATCTTATATGATAAATGGTGAGATAAGCAGCGAAGTATTGGCTTGGTTTAGTTGGACAGAAATTGAGAAAATTGAAAGGAGATTAGACGTGCTTTCTTTCAAAGCACTGCACAACTTCTCCAAGGCCAAACTATTAATCCAGATTCTTTACTATTGTATTGTTTTTCAATTTGGTGTTGCAAATTTTCAATACAAAATCATATGGTTCTTACGTCTGTAAGCCCAATTTCTCCTAAGGCAGGGATATACTTCAACTTTTGTATTACTTTTGGTCAATATTCATGTTAAGCTCTTACCAATTTTTTTTAAATTAGTGGAATTGGTAATTGGTGGTTAATTCTAACTACTTTTACTATAACTTCTAAGTGATCTGCCCTGCATATAACACACAGCCATAACTTCGTAATGAAGGATTTGAACATAAAACCTTGTATTCACATTTATTTTTTTTATGAACTTGCCAAGTGAAGTCACAGGGACCCAGGAGCTGTCTGCAAATAACATATTGTTGCATATTGTTTGTGAAGGATCATTCCTTTTCTTGGGTTTTACATCATTTTTTAATACTATTTAAGATGTTATCAGATGGAGAGAACTTTATTAATTGGTATTGACAATTGGAGCACTTTTTTGAGAAAAAATAATTCAGTTCAATTTTTTTCCTAATCAAGCATCCACTCTCTATTTTGTATGTTAGGGCAAGATTATTTTTTTTTCCCTTATGTAATCAAGCATCCACTCTTTAGCTTGTATTTCTAATGGTAGTGACGAATCTAGTATGTATCTGCCAATATGATTCGGAAAGCATTTGAAATTGTAAGCATGGACCACTATGAAGATATTTTGGAGCTTTTAATGAAACTTTATCAAGCATTATGTGAATAGTCAGTTGCATATATACAGTGTACTGTAAATGGACGAGTCTTGCAGACTAAGCTGCTTAACTTTATTACTGTTTTCATACCGCATCTTTCAACATTGAACATGCATATCCCTTCTTACACATTCTAGTTGTTGGAATGTTGAAGTATTTTATGCAGCTTTGATTTTAATATCTGCTATTGAATGATTATTCTATGGATGATATGTTTTTTTTGCAGTTCAGGAGAGTTGTTTTATTAATTTATGGATTTCGGTGCTTATTTATTTAGCATTCTTGCATTCTATTCTTTTTTGTTATTGTCTGGCTTTTTGTTCAGTGCTTTTGCTTCTCTGCCTCTGCTCGTTCACATTTCCACCTTATAATGCGCTTCTCTTTGAAGTTGTTCTAGTTTAGAACACTTTTTCCTGGGAATTCTAGTTCACTCCATTTGTTTGCTTTCTCTTGCAGGATGTATTTACTCTCTCCTTTCTTGTTTTATATGGCTCTACTATTACTATACATATGTATATTCTTCAATTTGAAATCAACATTGCTCTACTTGTTACTGCTACTTTTCTAACTAACAAAACATTCATTTGTTTTTTTGCAGTTATGGAGAGAAGTTGTTTTGCACATTTATGGATTTCGGTGTTTTTGTGCTTAGCGCTCTTGCATTCTGTGCATGTGTTATTGTCTGGCTTTGTGTTCAGTGCTTTTTCTTTTAGTAGACTCTGCCCTTCAATAAATGCTTCTCTGCCACCGCTCATTCACATTTCCATCTTATAATGGCTTCTCTTGGAAGTTGTTCTAGTTCACTCCACTTGTTTGGTGTCTTTTGCAAAATGTATTTGTTCTCTTTCATTGCCTGTTTTATATGGCTCTACTATTATTATAGATATAAATATTGTTCAATTTAAAACAAGACTGCAAAATAGTGGCAAACTTATCAAATACATATATAACCAAAACGATCCCTTGAATATAAGAGACAAAAGGTCTAAAGGCTACTTGCTAGCACTACTTCTCTATCTAGCAGTCAAAGGTCCATTTTAAATTCTTGCAATCAGAACGCACCTACAGGTTAATTACCTGCAATCAGAACCCACCTACAAGTTAATTACTTGAGAAACAATTGCAACAATCACCCTCACGAAATGTGACATCATCTTGCCCAAGGCATACACATTAGTCGACTTTGCAGCAATTCATAAAAGGTTGGTGAAGACCTTGAATAGTCTGCATACCCCATCAAGGAAGAAGCTATCTTCAATGCACTCGAATTATCTTTCTTGTATTAATGGTAAGAAAATATGGCTAAACACATTCCTAGAGTCGTTACTGGAAAGTCAATAACCATATCATTTAATTTCTTCTGGGTGCATAGTAAAGGCATCATTTTTGTCATCGGTAGGTGCCACTACTAATTGGACTATTGCCCGTGAGAAAATTGAATTTGTTTTCATTGCATGCGTGTATTATGGTGATTGTTGTATAAGTAAAATATAATCAATAAATACACTTCACCCCTATCCCGTGCCCTGTGTATCTATTATTTTCAAATTTTGCCATTGTTGAAATGTTTGCCAGTGCCTTTCACTATAGAGGCTTTTGCAAGAACAACCGACCTTATCCAAAACTCAAAGTGAATAGAGATCTAACTTGGGCTCCTTTTGTAGCTTCCTCCTCTCTGTTTTAACTCTTAATACATTTCATTTTACATTCTTTATTTGAAGTCTCAATTTTGTTTGGCCAAGTTCTCCGATTTTTTTTTAGAATTGTTTGAATCACATCAAATTTCCCAAGGAACTTCTGGTCGTATTAAAAGGTTCTAAACTATGGCTGCTGCTCAATGTTCGATGTATTAGAAGGTTCTAAGCTGCTTTTTGTACTCAAATAAATACTAGGCTAGGTTATTGAATTTTTGGTTTTGGGTTTCTTCTTGCGAGGTAGCTTGCCTTTTAGCAACAACATTCAACATTACCTTGTTAAATTTCCATGAAAACTTTACAACTACTTAGATGAATCTATGATAATTGAAACTATTTAACTTTGACCAAGATACAATGCCTTTTGGCAACTTATAAGCAGTGGAATAAAAGACACAGAGATAAAAACACATCACACAATTGACACGCTTTTCTCTGGAAACCCAATAGGGAAAACCTGCTTGCTTGATGTGGCTATTTTATCGATTGTACTTGGAGAAATTGAATCTATTACAAAGCAATATGTCTCTCTTGAGAAAGCATTATGCTTCTCACACAATCTCAGCTAATCATTAGAGAACCTTTGAGGTCTAAAATGGTCCTCCTAAGAAAAATTTACAACCAAAATAAACTTTATAATAACCAATAGGATTCAAGATGATGATGTAAACCATGGGGCTAAAAAAATAAAAAGATTAAAAAGTAATAAAATAATAAAACTACATTTTCAACTTATCTCCCAAGTTTTTACTCAAATTTCGAGCGGGAGTATTCTTTGGATGCAAAATTTAATTCCTCATCCAAGGAGTACTCATGTTCCATACTTTCGATGGACCCTACTACACGAAAAATGAAAAATACATGAAAAAACGTGATTGAAACTCTAGTGCTAGCCTTCTTGATTGATTTGTGCTCTAGCCTAATTGATCAACTTGGTGCTGGTCTTTATACTGATCTCTACTTTGATACCATGTTAAATTTCCATGAAAACTCTACAAATACTTAGATGAATAACTGATCCAGGTGGATATTGGTGGCCACCCGCCTATTCCACTTGGGCCCCCACCATTGTCTCTTTCAGTTTTTCAGTTTCGGCATAACTTACTATTTTTAGCAGTTTTTCGAGTCCTGAACTTCCGGAGCCATTTTGAGGCCCTAAACGAAATTTTTTGGGCGAAAGTTGTAGTCCTTAGATAGAGATTTCTAATGATGTATCATGTGCGTCAAACGGAGATAGTATGCCAAAGTTACGTCCCTGGGAAGTTGAAACACCAATTTACCCAAACGGGGCCCATAGTTTTGGCGCTTCATCTCCTAGGGTTAGGTTTTTCGATGTTTAGGGTTCTCCATTGTTTCTCAATAATAAATAGGCCCTCGAGCCTCATTGTAACTCAGTTCAGAGGCCTGTAGCCACCACATCTCTTCTCAGAGATAGCTACCAGCGCCCTAGCTAGTTTTATTTCCATTCTGTCTGTAAGCAAATTTCGGTTCTTTGATATTAATGAAATGAAGTGTTATTTCCGCTGCATCTCTGTATTTATGGTTATATGTTTATTCTGTTGCGTTCCTGCATAAATCCGGATCAGTGGTATCGGAGCGGTCTGCTTTTTCTCGATCCTTCTTTGCATGTCCCCAACGAGGTCGGGGTATAAGGAGCTAGGGCTTGATCTGGTGGAACCTTTGCAAGATCAGCCTCTCAAACCTCGACGGACACCCATGGGGGACGAAAAGAAATATGAGGGAGCAGGAGATCCTATCAAAATATTGCTCGAGGAGGCCCTCGAAAAACAAAGGAACGCGATGATGGATAACTTTGCTTAGATCCTTCAACGGCTGCCCACCGGCGGCGCATCTGCATCTAGCAGCTACTCTGGAGGTGCGACTCCTTTTAAGGTACAAGTAAATTTTGACATCCCCATATTTGAGGGTAAAATAGACGCAGATGCCGTAGATAGATGGTTGAATCTATTAGAAGGATATTTCTCTGTTCATGACTTTTCAGACCGGGAGAAGATTATTTTGCACTCCTCAAAGCTACCCCCCATGTTAAGGACTGGTGGGAAACCTACTGTGAGAACAAGGACCAGACAGAACCCTCTCTGTTCTCGGCCGTACCAACTTGGAATTCTTTCCGAGACGCCGTCAAGGAACAGTACTATCCCTTGGGGAGCTATGAGGACAAGTACATACAATGGACCACGCTGCGACAACAAAGGGATCAAGATGTGCATGAGCTGACGAATCTGTTCCATACCCTGCGCACAAAGTTGGGTATCAAAGATTCAGAGAAATATTTGGTGCTAAAGTATCGCAGTTGTCTGCACAGATACATTCAGGAGGAAATGGAGTTCCTCGACATCTCCTCGCTTGGTACGGCATACCGGTATGCTGCCAAGATTGAGCAGAAATTCAAGCAGAAGAAGCGAGACTTTGGATCTGCGAATCAAAAGCAAGGGAAAGGTTCTTCCAAACCGCAGAACAAAGGACCGAGCCAAGGCATGGCAGCTAAAGACAACTCATCGAAGCCACAAGAAAAGAACAGCACCGCAAAGCCAAAGAAGGACACGGGAAAGTGGTGTGAGTTCCATAAGAGCTCCACTCACAACACAAGTGAGTGTCGGGCCAAGCAGTCGCTAGTGGCCGAGATGAGGGCCTCTGAGTCAGATGCATGCTCCGACTCCGAATCAGAACCTGAAAAGGGGAATGAAAAAGGGAAACAGATTATTGATGCGGAGCCCAATGCCATTGTTGCCACTACAAAGATCCAGAAGGAGGAACCGGAAGATCCAGAGGAGGAGGAACGTCTCTTCCACTCCCAGATGTGGGTAAAGGGCTCCCCTGTACAGTTCATTGTCGACAATGGGAGCCAAAAGAACCTCATTTCAGTAGACGCCGTGAAGCGGTTGGGCTTGCCGACTACAGCTCACCCACATCCATACACCATCGGGTGGCTTCACCAAGGACAAGATCTCCGCGTCAGCCAACAGTGTCGCCTTCCATATAGCATCAAGCCCTTCTCGGATGAGGTATTATGTGGCATTGCTCCTATTGATGTTTCTGATGTATTATTAGGAAAACCATACTTGTGGAAGCGTCATGCTGTGTATGAGTCTCGACCTCGTGCTGTTATTGTTACTTTGGGAAATAAGTTGTACAGGATACCAGAGGTACCACCTCCTGCGTCTATCTCTTTGGTTACTGCAAAACAATGCAGTAAGCTCATTTCCCAAACCAGGAAATTCATTTTCCTGATGATCTGCCCCCAGGGCAAGAAGAATAATGTGGCCACGACCTCCTACAGACAGGGCTCCTCTGCACGACAAAAACAAATGGATAAGGTTGTGGAGGAGTACGGGGGCATCTTCACCTCACCCACAGGGGTTCCTCTGCACTGTCAAGTCAAGCACCCGATTGATCTGACCCCAGGTGCACCGCTACCCAATGGACCGATCTATCGGCGCTTTGTTATGGAGAATGATGAAATCAAGAGGCAGGTTCAGGAGCTGTTGCAGAAAGGTCACATCAGACCAAGTTCATCGCCCTGTGGGAGCCCGATCGTGTTGGTACAGAAGAAGGATGGGACGTGGAGACTCTGTATTGACTATCGGGCGCTGAACAAGATCACTGTCCGGAATAGGTACCCAATCCCACGGATTGATGAACTTTTTGGACCAACTCAAAGGTGCAAAATATCTCAGCAAGATCGACCTGAAGTTTGGGTATCACCAGGTACCAATTGAACCCTCTGATGTGTGGAAGACTACCTTCAAAGCCAAGGAAGGCCTTTTTGAATGGCTGGTCATGCCTTTCGGGTTGACGAATGCTCCCGCAACCTTCATGAGGATGATGGAAGACATCTTGTGGGCATTCACAAACTCATTTGTAGTGGTGTACTTGGATGACATTCTGATCTTCAGCAAGACTTGGGAAGAGCACCTGCACCACATCCGACAAGTCCTCCAAACACTTCGGCAACACAAGTTGTGTGCCAATTTGGAGAAGTGCACGTTTGGCATGACCCAGGTTCAATATCTGGGATACATTATTGATGAAAGGGGGGTGCATGTGGATCCAGCCAAGATCTAAGTCATTCGGGATTGGCCAGGCCCAACCACTATAACATAGCTTCGCAGCTTTCTGGGTCTTGCTAATTTCTACCGTAGATTCGTGTTGGGATTCTCTCATATCACTTGGCCCTTGAGTCAAGTCACCAAGGGAGGAGTGAGAGCAAAATTCTTTTGGTCGGAACCTCAACAGAAGGCGTTCACAGAATTGAAAAATCGCCTTTGTTCTGCCCCAGTGCTCACTTTACCAGACTTGCAACAGCCATTTGAGATCGAGACATATGCCTCTGACTATGCTATTGGGGCAGTTCTTACTCAACAGGGACATCCAGTGGCATATCACAGTGAGACATTGTCTGACACAGTTCACAAGTATCCCACTTATGACAAAGAAATGTATTCCATTGTGCAAGCTTGTCGACAATGGAAGCATTACATTTTTGGGAAGGAAACAATCATCCACACAGACCACCGGCCCCTGCAGTTCATACAGACACAAGGGAAGTTGCAGAATGATCGCCATCAGAAGTGGTCCACATATCTGCAACAGTTTCATTTGAACATCAAGTACAAGAAAGGTAGCACCAATAATGTTGCAGACTGCCTCAGCCGACCACCGATCGTGGCGCTCACCACTGTGCTCAACTCTTGTGGGCACGAGACTTCTGATTGGCCGCTTCTCTATGAGAGTGACCCGGAATTCGGCCAAACTTACAAGGCACTCTTGGGGGGTACGCAAGTTCCAAATTTTCACCTCCAAGATGCACTTTTATGTCACATGGGACACCTTTGTGTTCCTTCAAGCGAGCGTGCCAAGATGATATAGGAAGCACACTACAGTCGAGTCGCTGGGCATTTCGGGGTCGAGAAAACAGTAGCAATACTACAGAAGTATTTCTATTGGCCGAACCTTCGAAAGGATGTCGAGAAGCACATCAGATCCTGCACTGCTTGTGCCATTGCCAAACCGACCATCAAGAAGCAAGGCCTATATACTCAACTACCTACCCCTAGTCGACCGTGGGAATCCATCTCCATGGATTACATGTCGGGCCTGCCTTCTACTAAGAATGGAAATGACTGTGTTTTCGTGGTCGTTGACGGATTCTCGAAGATGGCCATCATGGCGGCCTGTAAGAAGAATATCACAGCAGAAGCCACTGCTAAACTCTTCTTTGAACGAGTGTGGGTGCACTTTGGGATCCCACGGTCTATCATATCAGATCGAGATAGCAGGTTCCTCAGCACATTTTGGTCCAGCCTCTGGTCAATGTTGGACACAAAGCTCACCAAGTCCACAGCTTTCCATCCCCAAACAGATGGCCAGACAGAGGTCGTCAACAGAATGATTGTACACATTATGTGCATGTACAATTCAAAGCATCCCCGCACATGGGACGAGAGCCTCCCCTATGTACAACATAGTTATAACCGGGCTCTCCACAGTTCAATTGGCCATAGCCCCTTTCAGGTGGGCTTGGGATTCCAGCCATTATGTCCCATTGACGTAGCCATGCCATTTGCAGCTGCTCAGGCCAATTCAGCTCATGTCCAGTCTGAAGTTGACAAAGCCAGTAGCTTCATCGAGCGCATTCAACACATCCGCCAACAGGTTCATGATATATTGGACAGAGCCAATGCCAAGTACAAGCAACGCCATGATCAACACCGGGTGCCACACAACTTCCAGGTGGGTGACAAGGTATGGCTACATTTGCAGAAGGAGCGCCTCACTGGACCCCACCGCAAGCTTCGCCCGCTCCGATACGGGCCGTACACCATCACCAAGGCTGTAGGGAACAATGCATTCGAGCTCAGTATTCCACCATTCCTTGGTCTGCACCCAGTCTTCAATGTGGATCGCTTTCGTCCTTACTTCCCACCTCTACTGGACACCTCGGACATTGCAGAACAACTCACACCAACTGAGTTAAATCCAGACTGCATGGAACAGGCCACCACAGATTGCATCATGGACATGCAAATCAAGAACACTCGCAAGCAGAAGATCCAACTATATCGGGTTGTCAAAGCTGGCCAACTCCTGCACCAAGGAAAGTGGTTCACCAGGGACCAAGTTCAGCAGAAATTTCCTCATCTCATGGAGGAACTTAACGTAATGGGGACCATTACTTCCTAAGGGGGGAGGAATGATCCAGGTGGATATTGGTGGCCACCCGCCTATTCCACTTGGGCCCCACCATTGTCTCTTTCAGTTTTTCAGTTTTTTCATAACTTACTATTTTTAGTAGTTTTTTGGGTCCTGAACTTCTAGAGCCGTTTTGAGGCCCTAAATGACGTTTTTTGGACATCGCGCCTCTAGAGAATATCATTCCATTCTGGAATCATATTCATAGCGAAAGTTGTAGTCCTCAGATAGAACTTTCTAATGATGTATCATGTGCGTCAAATGGAGATAGTATGCCAAAGTTACGTCCCTGGGAAGTTGAAACACCAATTTACCCAAACGGGGCCCATAGTCTTGGCGCTTCATCTCCTAGGGTTAGGTTTTTGGATGTTTAGGGTTCTCCATTGTTTCTCAGTAATAAATAGTCCCTCGAGCCTCATTGTAACTCAGTTCAGAGGCCTGTCGCCACCACATCTCTTCTCAAAGATAGCTACCAGCGCCCTAGCTAGTTTTATTTCCATTCTGTCTATAAGCAAATTTCAGTTCTTTGATATTAATGAAATGAAGTGTTATTTCCGCTACATCTCTGTATTTATGGTTATATGTTTATTCTGTTGCGTTCCTGCATAAATCCGGATCAATAACTGATTGTTGAAAATGTAGCGAGCAAGGTCTTCAGTTGCACGCATTAATGAGGGTGAAAACTGTTTCAGTCATAATTGACTTCATCACATCCACGAACAACTTGCCAGTAATTGATATCTAGCCAGATTTGTCATGCCTATAGAATAAGATGGTTCTCTGGGTTATATTTTATTTGGACTTAGAATTTATAACTACCAGATTTGAAAAGATGCATATACAGAAAATGTATCTCTCCTTGTACAAATTTTAAACAAGACATCATTTGTACAACAATACTAGGAGAGCATTGGCAAGTTCTAGAGTGGACCTCCTCTCCAATCAATGGAGCTATCAGGTAAATACAGGGTGCCACTGCTACTACTTGTGGGATTCTGCTACAAACAGATTCATGGCATGGCATGGGCATGACATGGGGAATTCAGAATGGAGTTTTTCTAATGGTTCTCTTCATGTTGATGGTTATAATTTTAACAGATTCAGCAGGGTGGCTCCAACTGGCACATATTCCTTTCAATATCCAGATTTTGAAGGCACGAGAAGGAATAATATTTTGAAGAAGTGAGAAGCAGTTCACCTTATTATAGTTACCGTGCTAGGTCTTCCTTTAAGATATTCCCAGCATCAAATCATTTCCATAAATATGGTGGTGTAAGAGTCGTGATGGTGTTGTAATGTAAATTTGTTTCCATAGTTGAACATATGAAGTATTTTGCGATATTGTTATTGTACCATGGCACCTGGATTAGATTCAATGTTTATCAACACTTTTTTAATATCATGTTTTATTTTCTTCCCATTGTTGTTCATTTCTCCTCAAACTCCTCTCCAACCTCAATATCAGTGCTAGTAGTAGCATGAGCAACAACACTACGCGTAGCAGAACTAGAAGAATGCATTTTCCAAACTGCACGAGAACTACTTCCCTCACGAGTCACCATGTGCCATGCTTGGTCTTGGTGGTTCTCTTCCTTCTACTCTTGGTTCAACTACCATATCTTCATTGGAACCAACACCCCAAACTCCACTAGACAACGATTCACCATTTTGTAGTAGTGATTCGCCATTTGTATTGGTGATTCGCCATGATTTTACAAGATAATATAATCTCATGAGAAATTCGCCAAAAAATTATATATACATATTATATTATTAATAAAATCGCCTTCCATTTTTCCTATGTATCATGGGGATTCGCCCATTTATTATATATATAAATTTAGGGGGGTTCTTAAAATTTTCCCTGAAAGAGTCATTTTAGAGTTTTTAGTCTCATTAGGTCTAGGGTTTTATCAATCTGGTCTCAAAATGCCTAATAATGGTCAGTAGACACATGAGGAAGCTTCAAATAAGGTTTCAGTGCTAAAATTTTCATCATCATATGCTTGATAATGATTTTTCTTCAAAACTCTGTTTTGAAGAAAAATTGTCTATTTTATCCTCTTTGTAACAAATGCAATGTAATTTTTCAAATTCTTCAGTTGTAATAATGCTCCATTCGCAGCCCTGGTCGCCTTTGCCAAAACTCCATGCCATCCATCCCTGCAGAACAGACAATAAATTCATCATTCAGTCCAAAAATCAAAAAGCAAGCAAAACAAAGTTCATTTGAAAAGTGCCAAAGTTTTCAAACATTGTAAAGTGGGTTTTTTTCAAATCAAAAATCAAAATCTTTGGCATAAAGATATTTTTGTGTTTCAACAATTCATTTGTAAGCCAAGACATCAATGAGCCAAAGAAAATCGTGGAGGAGTGAAGAAATAGGTTTGGAGGCTGGAATGTGGTGAAATTAGCTGGCGCGGCGCACTGGGCAACTGTCGCGGCGCATTGGCTGAGCGTGGTGCATAGGGCCACTCTTCACTGTGAAAAATTGAATTGTTGCGGCGCATAGGAAGGGCGCAACGCACTGGGTAGTGGTCGCGGCGCACAGGGCAGACAAAACAAATTTTTGGCCATTGCTTCCTAAAACTCAAATTGACTCGGTTTTTTCTGCTCAAATAAGTTCATGTGACCCTCTAGTTGCCATTTAAAAATGTTTGAAGATGGATTATGAGAATTTAATACAAAAGGGCCAAGCCCTATCATTTTGTTGAAAAATTGCTTCCTTAGGGTTTTGAAGCTGAAGTTTTAAAATTGATTGTGGTGCCAAATACTCCATTCCCCACCTTGTTGTTACTCCCCCTCACTGTAATCTCATCACTACAGTCCATTCCCCTATCTCCCTTAAATCCATAAAGCCACTCATACCATCTCATTCCCATTGTCCCTATCCCATTTGAAAAATTTCCCCAAATACCAAAAAATCAAGTGGTTGTCCATTGTCCCTACATTTGTCAAATTTTCAAAAGGAAATTTATCACTTGATTAAAACCCCATTGTCCCCACTGCCCTATTTTTCCTACAGTCCCTCCCCTTTGACACATATTTGGCAACTAAAACAAAAGCACCAAATTCTCATTTTCATCTCATACAAACCAACATACACCTTGGAAATCATGGAGACAAACATTGATACATCATATGACATAGGCAGTGATTCCACCATTGAACTACATGCACCTAGAAGGCTAACAAGGAAAAGAACATGCTAAGGCACATGAAGAACCATTATTGGGCACGAATTCATGTTTGCAAAGCGAGGATCAAGATCCTGAAAGCAAGACCAAAGAGGGCACTAAAGTGTCGCAAAAGGCATGATAGACTCCAAATTTTGGCCGAAGCTTCCTTGGCCCAGAATAGCGCATGATGGAGGACAGGCGCATTTTTTCAATTTTGATTTTTTTTGGCCTTAACACAGATTTTCCTGCCCAACGTGTAGCACCACTTGGCGCGCACTTATAATTGGAAGCTCCTCTTGAAGAAAACTTTGTATTTCTGGATTTTTCATCAAAATTTATGCATGCCTACCCATTACCTAAATATTTTGATAAGTTTTTGGTTGCCTGAAGGGTCAAAAACACCTTAAAAATGGCCTTTCTGCCACTTTTTGGACACACAGGAAGCAGTGTTGGGAAAACTCATTTTTGGAGGGGAAAATGGCAACCCAAATTCAGAAATTATACTTGGGTTGGAAAGTAGATAGGCAGAGCTTTCCAACGAGCCATCCTGCACTCAATTTGGACTCCGGGAAGGCCCTCAAAATCAGCCTCAAAGTGGCACGACACATAGAGATTTCAGGCGCGGCGCATTGGGAATTTTGGCTCCTTTTCACTCAGTAGCTCAGATTTTCGCCTAGTTTTGGCCAGTTTGACTTTTTTATCTCCAAATGTGAAACTCTTGATGTAACTTGATGTAATTTCATGACTTTGATGTAATTATGGCACATTTTTACTCATCCAAGTAGATTCATTCACCAAAAAGTGAAATGTAACTGAATGAATCAGTTTCCTATCTTATAGAGGCAAGTTGTTTCATTGCCTATTTTCCAGTTCTTAGTTTAGATCTTGTTGAAACAGCTCCTAGAATGGTGAGATCGACCCCTAGAGGCATGGGGATGAGTTAGGCTTGTCTATATCTTGTATTTTCTCAGTCATTTTCAAGGGTTGGGCACTTGGGATTGCTTGGCACTTCATTGTACATTTCATCTCTGCAATTTTGGCAAAGGAATAGACCAGGGTTTGCAGCACTCTTTGGGATCCATGTGGCTCTATGTTTTGATGGTGTGTTTCTCTCTGTGGTTGTAAGTTCACTGATGTTTTATGTGTATCATTTCCCTTCTCCTTTCTTCTTAAATTAAACAAATGAGTGATAAAGGTGGAATTCATTAGATTTCTTTGCTCTGCCTTGAAGTTTTGTTTAATTTTCCATGTTTTCATCTGTTTGAAGAGGATTCTTGAAAGCCTCTTGCCCTCTTCATCTCCTCACCGGTCTGAACTATCCATTCATTTAATCCAAGCATCAAAACAATTGCCTTTCTTGCCCCATTCAGAACTTTGCAAAAACTAGGCCTCATTCCCTAGACCCAAAATCTGCCTTTCCCTTTGATTCCAACAA
This sequence comes from Pinus albicaulis, assembly GCA_034641835.2. Classification (NCBI taxonomy): domain Eukaryota; kingdom Viridiplantae; phylum Streptophyta; class Pinopsida; order Pinales; family Pinaceae; genus Pinus; species Pinus albicaulis. The sequence continues at coordinate 40,707,215 of CM076584.1, forward strand.
AAACCCCAAAAATCAAATCAAAATCTTTCACATATATACCTAGCCTAAAATCAGCCTTTATTTCAAGTCATCTCAAGCCTCACTGATCACTTTTTGCGAGATTGACAAGGAGAGAGCCCTCTCCCGATCTGGTAGGGCTAGCTACCAGATTAAGCGTGGTTTGATGTTACCCTAGACTCTGCCTTCCTTCAGCCTGAGGTAGATTTAGGCTATAACATAGCAGAGTTTCCATTTTTCAATATCAGTTCAGGTTTTAGTTCAAATAATGGATTTGATTCAGTTTGAGGATTAGAGAAAATAATCAATTGGTTTTTAGTTACAGTGGTTTCATGGCAAAGCATGTTGTAGGCTTGGGATCAGCCTAGTGGATTAGGCTACTAGTCTAAGGTTTTCTTTGGCACCTCACTAGGAGGATGCCATCCCCATTGCAGCCACTGTTAGGGTCCTATATTTTAGAGGATGACTTGATTGTAGCTGTAATTTTTTATATGAGATGTTGTAAATAATGTTTTATTCTGCAATTTATTTCCAAGAAATAAAAAAATAGGCTTGCAAATCAAAATGCGCAACTATAGATTAATTAAGTAGGTTTATATTAATTAATAACATCATTTAAATTGTGATTCTCATAATTTTATTAAATTTTTGGTTGATATGAAACTTTTTGGCATATGTAATAATGTGGGTGCACCTCTCAACGAGCACGATCCACCTTGCCTGGATCAATGGCTGGGGATTGTTTTCGCCCCCACCCGAGCTCCTTCACACTTTATTCGCAAGGGGGGGGGGCGAAAAAGCGTGGGGACTGAGCAGCACTGGCAGCGCCACAACATTACGCACCCCCCCCCCCCTTTAAAACTTCCATTCGCCTCCCCATTAACAAATAATACCATTGACTCTCACGTCACTCATCCCATCCAATCTTCCCTCGCCACGTACCTTCATCCCGTTCACTCACCAACTTCCACGTATCCTCCATCATTCCCCGCCTCCATGTCACCTCTAATCTCCACGTCATATATCCATTTCATCCCACTCCCACCAAATCAAAAGTGAACTTTGGCAATTAAAGTTGGCACCAAGTTGGAAAAATGGATAGTTAAAACTATGTTTTTTCCTATACAACACAGTAATTTCAAGCACGGTTTACAAAAAATTTAGAACACCTTTCCAAAAAAAAGAGGTTTTTTCGAAACGGACCCATTTTGAAAAATTTCCCTCATTTTTCTAACAATTGTTATGGTTTGGGAGATTCAAATGCAACTTTGAAGGCATATTTTCCATAAATTTCCTATTTTAGTCACTTTTTTCAAATGTGGTTTTTGAACAGGTGGAAAAGAATTTTAAAAACCTGAAAGGGATTTTTGTTGGTAACATAATCATACAAAAACCTCTCTTATTGTTTACATATCTATCTTGGATTGAGATATTCAAAGGGATCACTAGACTCTATTTTTCATAATTTCGCAAGGAAAAAGCTCATAGAATGTTAGTGACTTGGATGCCACCTCATCAAATTAGACTTGCTATCAAATTAAAATTGATGTTCCTTACCACAAACAATCCTCGAAGATAATGGCAAGCAACTACAACAGTTTCATATCTCCTATATTTTTTCGTTCTAACTTTGTAAAACAGTTTAGGATATTTTGTAAAAGATCTTGAGGTTTTCACTAAAGATAATTTTTGATAATTTTGTATAAATAATTCATAATTTGAAGTAATATATGTTGGGATTTGTGTGAAGAAATAGACTATTGAATGTAAAGTTGTTCCTTGAGTTCAAGTGGACAAAGTTTAGTAATATAGAAATCTTTTTAGGATTCACGTGTCAGACTTGTTGGTGATGTTATCTTCTCTTGTTAATATGTTTTTTCTCTGTTAATTCATATGTTTATCTTATCTATTTTGTTCAAATAAAAATAAGAATATGAATTTGTTTAAGTGCACTCAATTCTGGCTTCTGAACAAAGTTAATGTTTTCAACTGAAGTTAAATAGTAGAATTATTAATTTCTCTATGTTTAATGGATTCTTAATCTTTTCTTCTTCACCATATCACAAAGCTCTTTTAGATCTAATAATTCTGCCTACCTTGCCTTGTTAAAATTATCTATCACTACTGCAATTGGTCAACTTGAAACTTAATTGACTCCATTGCACGGAATTTTTTAAGGATGGAAATGTATCTTAAAGTTTAGAAACCTTGGCAAATCTCACTAGTCTTTAATATGCAATCTATAAAATGTTTGGTAATATTTTCATAAAAGTGTTAAATTTTCTAATAATTTTATATAGTCTTTATATAAAATTTTGGTGATTCTTAAGGTAGAATAATTTTATACCATAAAATTTGGGCGAATCATTTTTAGAAAAAAATTGAAATTGGCGAATATTTTTTTTGGAAAAAGCACAAAAAATTAGCCCACTTGCGAATATTAGCCCCTAAAATTTTCCCTGCTCCATTGCCCAATGGATTTACCTTGTTTTTCCAACCAAACCATTTTAAAATCCATACTATGAACTTTTACATCTAGCCTAAAATCCTACAAAACAAACAAAGGTAAGTTTGACAGAGAGATCCTTCTTTGATTTTAGAAGGGATAAATTCTAAACTTAAAAGCGGTTATGTGGTTACCTATGGGTTTCCTCCATAGCCTTGGGAAATTACGAAGTGCTAACAGCGTATATGCCTCCCAAAATCTATAGGATTATGTGCTTAGCGAGAAATTCCATGGTTTAAAAATGTCGAAACACATGTATAGCTTAAAAATTAATTCTGTGAAAATTAGAGGTACAACTGGCCCTAAAAAGTGCTATGATACCACTTGTTATGCACTTGACCTGCGAGAAAAATAGAATGCTAGAAATACAAAACAATATTTCCAGAAGCACAAAAATATCACATGAATTGAGACAAGTTGCAAAGAGATTTAATTAGTCAAAAGCATATTACAATGTTCACTTTCCTCTTTGAGGGGGCTACCTCCAACAAAGTAGAACTCGATTAAAATAAGACCGGATGATTCTTACCTTGCTATTTAAGACTATTTATAGCTTAATGACATCTGAAACCTTAAATACTAGTGGTCCCTTGTGTAATATGGGTTAACCGCTTTATTTATTAACTATGGCCCATTTATAACTAATTATGGTATTTTTTCTATAATGCGGGTCAACCACTTACAATTATTATTAATGTGGATAACACCTTACAGGATTTATTGACTCAACTAACTAACTATGACTCCGATTAGGCCCCTTAGGCTTATTACATACACAATGGGGTTAGGGTTGGACCCTAACATCTCATGAGTTGATTCTTCCACTTTTTCCACTTTGAATGCATCGAGATGGATGAAAAATAATATAATGATCCAATCTAGATCAATTTCTCTTCACTTAACCATTTTAAGTACCTGCACAATAACACAAATCATTTGGTTGAGACGCATTCAAAAAAACCCTAGCAATTTTTGCGTGATTCATTAAAAATTTCATGTGCAGGGGAAAAAAGTGGGTTTCCTGAGAGAATCTAGGGTTCCTAAACTTATGTTTTTCGGCCAAAACTTGTTTTAGAGCCCAAAATACTGGTTACCTATGTAAAACTTATTGTGAAACAACAGAAATAAGGCAATAATTTTAACGACTAAAACTTGACTGTAATTTTCATAGTAAATTTCCATTTTGGAGAGGAGGATGTCATGTCTTACCTAGTGCATATGTCTTGCGAAATGGTTTCTTGTATCTCTCATACTCTCCTTTCAAATTTGAAGGGTAAATTGGTAAAATTAACCTCTTCTCCACTCGCTTACTATGATAAGGTAAAAAAAAGTTTGGTTGGGGCGGGGGGGGGTTCATGTTCAATTATAGAACTTCTTTGGGGGGCATTTCACTTTATCCTTTTTCTAATAATTGAGGTTCTTTTATTTTTTTATTATTCTAATTATTTTATTTGCAGGAGTTTGTCACTTTTTATTCTTTTACTTGGAGTATTTTCATGGTCTTGTTATTACAGCGGGACAAAGGTATATTCTCTTTTACTCGACACATAGGGATAGGTTTTGCAATAACGTTCTTGGTGCATTATAACCCATCCTTGCCATTTTTTACATACACCTTAGGTACGACCCCATCCAGTTGTGATATTATCCCATCTCTTTTTGCATGTCGTAACTTGTTGGTAGAGCGAACCTGTACATGGATTCCCTAGATTAGAACTTTTATTCTATGTTGGTGTCCATGCAACATTTATTGTATATTATCTTTGTATTCCTCCTTTTTCCCTGCCATGTCTTAGAATTTGAGACTCATTTACTCTTCTTCGTCATCTTCTAGCCTTGCCCAAGGATTATTCCACCCCTTTTATATCTTATGATTGTTGCAACATTCTAACCTTATATATGTTGATAAGCCTTTTTTTTGTGCTGCCACCGCTATCACATTATGCTTAGCCCATTGCTTGCTTTCACTTAGTGTTCTTACCTTTCTTGGAGGGGCCACTAAAATGAGTGGTCTTACTTGTCAACCACTCGGCCTCCTTATGCTTAGGGAGGTTCCATCAACTCAAAACTAGTTTCTACCCTTTATACCACTCGTTCGTCTAATACGAGCTTCCTTTGTGTCTTTCTTATGGTCGCTAAATCCTAAAAGACACCAAATATCCTTTTATCTCTTTTTTTGGCTTGTCAAAACTGAACAAAGAATGAAATATTGAGCTTACTTGTCTCTTCTTTCATGCTCATTAAACTATAAAGGAGACTAAAAAGGTAAAAGGGAAGTGAATTAATTTACTTTAGTTATTAGTCACAATGGAAATATCATTCATGTCACCCTTGAACATGGTATTTTTTTGACTCATATCCTCACAACTTTGTTTTAGCTTCCCTAGGAGACATACCATAAATATGAATATGTCTACTCATTTGGTTGGTTACTCTTCTAGTCACTCTGGAATATGCTTCAATGCCTCATGTGTAGTTGCACGATATCACATAGTGTTCATTAGTCAGTGTTACCAAGTCACTTTTGTGTCATGTTTTTATATGTTCAAGGGAAGTCTCACCCTCAATTGACCATATGTTGTACTTATTTCCCTTTTTGTGTTAGCCATCCCTGTTTCATTTGTGCTTCATGACTTCATCCATTCACATCATCTCTCGGTTTTTTCTATTTCGATTTATGAGGCATATACTAAGGCCCTCCTTCGATGGATCTTCTCCTACTGAGTTTAGCTCATTGTCCAAGAGCTTGATCTAGGAACCAATAGTAGCATGGAGCTTGCAGAACTGAGCAGTTTCCTTCCCCACGATCAACAGTGGGTTTACCTCATTGACATTAATAATCACTTATATATATATATATATATATATATATATATATATATACCCATCATGTTTGGAAGTTGAAAAACATTATGATGGGTATGTATTAACATTTTAATATAGAGAATCATAAATAAAATATTTCAATGTCATTTATGTACATATTATTGCACAAAGAGGTGCTTGTGCCTTATAACATATTATGAGGGGGATGTAGTCACATAAAGTTATATATATATATATATATATATATATATATATATATATATATATATACATAAAAAAAATAGTAGCAAAAAAAACCAAATGTGACCCACAAATAAAATACTTCAAAGAGAGAGAGATCCATCTTATTCCATTAACGAGTTCTTTCTAATTAAATTTTGAGAAAAAATTGTAATCTTCAATGTCTAATATGGATTTGACATGTAACATTTACAAAACTATTAATAACAAAAATAATTTAACTTGTGTGTATATATGTAGAGAGATACATATAAAGATGATATCTTAAGGATATATATTTTCTACTTTTGAATATGAGGGGACATGTATTAACATTTTAACCAGGAGAATGTGAATCATAAATAAAACATTTCAAAATCAACTATGTATGTATTAAATAAAATAAGTGAAAATAAAAAATTATTATAATTAAAGCTATGATTTAAAATAAGCAAATTATTATTGTTTCATTCTATAATAAACAAATAGTATGGGGTAGATGTGTAAGTTTGTCTGTCCAGATGAAATTTCAAGATGTGTAAGTTTGTCTGTTCGAATGAAATTTCACTAATGTCGGCCAAAATAAAAATCTAAAAAAGAATGTAAAACTAAAATCTAAATAATGTGTAAGTTTGTCTCTCTCCGATGAAATTTCACTAATGTCGGCCAAAATAAAAAGCTAAAAAAAAATGTAAAATTAAAATCCAAATAATTTCCACTTAAACAATAACTTACATAACCATATAAATAAACAATTGAAAATTCATTAAAAATAAATTTAAACAATATAGATTTAAAATATGAAGATGTTTATGAACACTCCAAAAAGAGATATGGTAAATAAATAAAAATATAAATAACTTACATAACCATATAAATAAACAATTAAAGATTCATTAAAAATAAATTTAAAGAATATAAATTTAAAATATAAAGAGAATCACAAACACTCAAAAAAGAGATATTGTAAATAAATAAAAGCATAAATAAACCATATTTATGGTAAATAAATAAAACCTTTTTTATAGTTACTCCATAAGAATGGTAAATAAATAAAAATATAAATAAAATAGAGGTATGGTCAATAAATAAAAGATAAACCTCTTTATATTTACAAAAAACAAACAAAAAAAAAGGTTTTATTTAGGTGAAGTCTATGTGTCAAATACCATGGAACAAATTATTATTAATATCATGCAAAAAAAACATTATTAACCCTAATATTAATATTAAAATATTATTATTATTAAATCTAATATTCATATTAATATTGTTGAATTTAATAAATTTGGATTAATGCAATATTAAATTTGTTATATTATAATATATATTTATATACCATTATATATACTATGTATTAACTCTAGATATATATGGGGGGAAGAACAAAGACATATGCTACAGGTGGAGAAATAGAGGGAGTGGCAAGGAAAAGATGGAGATAAACAGAAGGAAAGGGGAGAGGAGGAATGAAGAGAGAGAGAGGGAGAGGAGTGTGGGAGGTAGAGAAGGGTAAGAGAGGGAGAGGAGTGAGAGAGGCAGAGAAGGGTAAGAGAGGGAGAGATAGAGAAGGGGGAAGAGAGAGGTAGGAGAGAAAGGGAGATAGAGGAAGGATGAGAGGAGGAGGAGAGAGGAAGGGATAAAGAGATGGAGTTGGACAACTTCAAAGGGAGGGAAGAAGAAAGACATAGAGAGTGAAAAGTGGAGAGAGAGGGAGTGACAAAGGAGAGATGGAGAGAGAGTGTGTATGTTTAGGGGTGAGATAAAGATACATAGAAGGAAAGATGGAGACAAGGGGGGAGATCAGGAGGAGAGAGAAGGAGAAAGGGAGGGGTATAGTAACATAGTTGGAGAGAGATATATACTAATGGGGAATAGAGAGGATTAGAGGTGAGAGAGAGAGAGAGAGAGAGAGAGATAGGACTTGAGAGAGAGGAAGAGAGTGATGGGGGAAGAGGCAAGATTGTAGGGAGAGAGAGAGAGAGAGAGTGATGCGGGAATACATATATATATATATAGAGAGAGAGAGAGAGAGTGTTACACAGTAATTTGTCACCGTCCCTACCATTTCCCGTCCCGCACAATGGAGGACCCATTTTGTGACCTGTGAACATTGTCATGCCTTGAAAACATCATCAATGCATTCCTATAAGCATGAGCTTCATTTGCCCTAAAGACATCTCCTTGCAAAAATCATGAAAAACATCCCTTTTTGCATTGGCGCGGGCATACAGTTCAACACTCGCGCCAATGGGGAAAATCCTGCAAAGAGGTCGCGCCAACTGGCGCTCTGTCCCAGAGCAGTAGTCGCGCCACCCAATTTAAGGAATGTTTTTTAAATAAAGATGGCGGAAGTTGAGTTTCAACAAACTCAGAAACCATTGCCTATCTTGAGTTGGGAGGTTTGGCTACGGGAGTTCTATGGAAGGGAAGTGATTTTTCCACCCCCCATGGAACCTTCCTTGTTGATAGGGCCAATCCCACAATAATAGGGATCCCAACTCCCTCCTTACCCATCTATAAAAGCCTGCTCAATTCCATGGCAAGCTAGTCTTGAAGTGCCTAAGCTTTGAATCTCCAAATTCCCAAGAGCCTTTGTCCTGTAAGAGCCCTCTTCCTTCCCTTAAGGCCGACTCAAGTAAGGAGACTATTGTCGAGAGACTCAGGAGAGGTTTGCCCTTTCCCTGGCGAGCTTCGCGAGACGTGAATGACTGGAGACCCATCCGAAGGAGACCACGACGTCATAACTTTGGTTGTAATCTTTCTTCGATTTTTATTTAATGAATGATTACGATTATGGTTCCACTCTGTTTTCAATGATGTTAATATGAGTAATATCCTTTCTGACTGATATTGAGTTACGTATGCCGGATTCTATGCTTGTATCTGTTTGTTTCTTGCATGTGCAGGTGTCCATCCGCGGAAATCGTTGGAGGATCGTGATCTGCCGAGGCTGAGGAATGGGAACGCTCTCTTCTTCAGATCATAGCATTGGAATCCAGGTAGGCTTCTATCTTTAGTCTTTTCATTCGTAACTAGGAACTTGCGTCGTAACATTTCTGATTGTTGCTAGACCCCTGCTGGGCTAGTAGGGATCGCCTCTGTCCGCAGAGGGGATTTACCTCCTCAACAATTTGGCGACTCCACTGGGGATCGTCTAGATTTCACTGTCTCGTTTGTATTGTCTCGTTTTGATTATTTTATGTTTTTCCTTGCTTGATGTGCCTTCTAGGTTGGGTTCTTTTGCTGTTGTTTACTTCTTGGTTTGCTTAGTATGCATTGATCTGCTTCTGGAGTAGTTCTTTTTCTTTTTTGGCTGAGAAACTCGACTGGCGCGCTTTTTAGCTCGACAGTCGCGCCAATTGGCGCATGTTGCTTTTGTTTAGCCCGCGCCAATTGCTTTCTGGCGCCAGTTTCATCCTTACAGTCGCGCCACTCCTGTAAGGTTTTTGAGTTTCTTCATTTTTTAGCTCTCTGGGTTTGGTCAGTGTTTTTCTTCTTGATTTTCCGACTGCCTGAGTGTGTTGGAGTCCTGTTTGACTGGGAATTCACCTCTGTCCTTTGGTTGTTTGATTTTATCTATCGATTTCATGTTTTGAGCCCTAGGGCATCTAGTGGCCTAGTGTATCGAGCCCTCCTTGGGAGTTTTGGTGTTTTGTGTGTCCGGTCGACTTCCTGATTGATTCTCCACATCCTCTTAGTAGTTATTCGTTGTTTTTGTTGCGATTTTTGGGTGATTGTTCATTCCTTCATTCAGATTTCATTTGGTCTTGCATTGGGCCTAGATCACACAGCCCATTGGAGCCTTTGAGTCTTTTCTTGGTTTTGAGAGACTTTGGTCGATTTGGGATCTGATTGCTTGCGTTGTTGAGTGAAATTTGTTTGTTTTTATCTCTCGAATATCGTTTCTCAAGTTTTTCCGTTTGTTTTCAAGCTTGTTTAGTGCATATTAGCTATTAAACATTGAAAATTACAAAAAAAATCTCTTGTGCTTTTGGTTGAATTAGTGTAAATTGTAATCTTTTCGATTTTGCTAGTGATTGGTGATCTGAATGAAAAGTTTTCAATTTCATTAGTTGCATTAGAGATCTCATTGTTTGTCTTCCGATCATTTCGTTTGTGTAAAATCTCGCAACTCTTCTCTAACTAGTTTTCATCGAACGAAATGTTGGACTGTGGCATGTAGCTTTGCATTTAGGAGTCTTTTAAGACACTACATACGATAGGGCCTGAAAATTGAAACTTAATCGAAGATCAACTTTAAAATCTATTCAATTAACCTAAGGCAGCATTGGAACTTAACGAAAAATTTTTAGAGGTCTAGGCTAGAGACGTGTTCCGGCGTCTTTAAACCTAGCAGCTGTCGTTCGCCGTTTGGCTTTAGATAGCGCTAGTACGGACTTGTGCTCCCCGTACCGTCGCGTATATAAAGGGAGACCCCTCTAGGTTTTCAATCCTTTATCCACAGGAAGCCGAGTCTGCCGCCCTATACCCGTGATACACCGAACACAGCATTCGGGGAGATTTCCTGCACGTACGGAAAGTCCTTGGTCGATTTATGTTTCATTATTGAAACCAAGGTGTATATTGCAGTTCACGGATATTTGGTACACCCTTTGTGCCTAGTTTTTCCTGAGTAGTCATTTGGTCTTTTCTGACTCCCTAAACTTGAAAAGACCATCGAGCGCTTGTCCTTTCACGCTTGTATCAAATCTGAAAGAGATAGAGTCATCTTTCTATTGTTTCTTGACTCTTAAAATATGAAACGATAGAGTTTCTTACTTTTCAATGTGGTAAAATTAATCACCCACGATTACACGCCCGCTTAGATATTTCTTGTTGACCGTTTGATCGTGTGCCCTTAACTCGTTTTCAGCCTGTGTGTGTGTTTGCTTCTTTTTCTCTGGTCTTTTGCCACAGTGGCGGAACCTTCGGTTTTGTCGACTGGTAGTCCTTACACAGACAATTCTTCAGAGGCTTCCCAATCCTCTGTCGAACCACAGCAGCCTGTTGTTTCCGAGTTTCCTGACGGGGGACCGGTTCTCGCTGAGCAACCCTTTGGAGGACCAGTTGAGTTCAATTGGCCCTTTTCGGACCCTGTGTCTGAATTGAGATTAGGAGCTGATTTCCTTTCTCTTACCTCGGGTTCACCTTTTGTTGGTGCTGTTTTTCCTCCTAGTCCTCGCCGTCTTTTGCGTGATTTAACGACAGGATCAACCATGAGTGATTCTGGTGAGGAAATCCCAACGTCCGGTGAAGAATATCAGCTCTTCCCGCGTAGATTGTTTGAGGGAGACAACTCTGAGCTGGCTAACATGTCAACAGCCAGTCCTTCTTTACCACAGGGATACAGATCTCTGGGTCAGATCATTTCGGCTGCAGCCTCTATGGGAATATCATCTCCTGCTTCGAGGCCAGCTGCTACTACACTCGGGGTGTCTCCTCAGACGCCTGTCACATCTGTTCCCGTCCGGCCCACTGTCTGTGTGGCCGCCTCTTCTCCTATTGTCTCAGCATCTGCTACCAGGGCTGGGATAACTCTTGAAGATATTTATCTAGCTACTGCTATACCGGAGAACATCTCTCCGGAGGAGTATCGGTTGTCTTTGCAACAACCGAACGCCGAGGCTGGACTGTCCGCCCAGGAGCCCTACCGACCTTACTTTTTGCACTATGCACAGGATGGTACTCCCGTGTATGCTTTCCCAGGTCAGTATGACGAGCACGGGGAGATTTTGCGTCTACCCGCTCCTGAGGCTTATCTTTATGCTCAAGGTTTATCGTACAACCAGGCTTATAACCCGCAGGGGCATCCTTTCCAAGGCCAACCTGTGGGCCAACCTGGCTATCTCTATGATCCACAGGGGTAGCCCATTCAGGGCTACCCTGCGAGCCAGCAAGGGCCGTCGTACAGTCCGCAAGGACAGTATTACAGCCCTTCCGGTCAACCTATCCAACCTCAGCCGGGGCACCAACCAGGACCGGTCTATGGTCCTGGGGGGAAAATCCAGCCTTCTTTACCGATGCAACCGCAGTATCCTGTTGTTTCTAACACTGCATATCAGCCAGGACCATCCTATGGTTCTGCTTCAGGTCAAACCGGTTTCCAGCAAATACCTGGCCCTGTTCCACCACCAGGCCAACCGGCTCATCCGGTACAACCCGGTGTTCCGCCTCCAGGCCAACCGGTTCATCCGGTACAACCTGGGGCTCACTTACAACCAGGTCAACCTGCGCAACTGACGCCGCCTGTCTATCCGGGTCAGCCTGGTCATTCAGGTCAGCCCTCTCAGTCGGGTCAACCTGTTCATTCAGGGCAGCCCGCTCATTCCATCAACCCTGCACAGCAGCCGGTTCATTCAATGCCGCAGCCAAATCAACAGCTGCGCCCTACGTATCAGGCTCCGCAAGGTTCCACTTTTCAGCAGCCTACCCATCCTCAGGGTGGTTATTATCCTCATGGTCAGTCTCAACCGAACTATAACCACCCCAGAGGCTCTCAGTATTATCCTCCTCCACCCGGTTCTACCTACACTCAGCAGCCAAATCCAAACGCTGCTTATACGGGGCCGACGCATAATCAGGGTCCGTACCCTGGTTATCAAGCCCCACACTATGGTTACCAGCATCCAAATCAGTCTGGTTATACGACCTATGCCCCCTACGGTCAGAATCCTGCGGGACAGAACCCGTGGGGGCAAGGATATTCGCAACCATCGTGGAGTATGGGTACTGGACCTCATCCTGGGCCTGGCATGGCAGTTAACCCTCCATTGCCATTCCTGGCTACCTTGGAACTGCCGGACGTTTCAAAGTTGACCAATGATCTGATTTTACATAATCCATATTGGCCTCCGGTTCCCACCAAGATACCAGGTGACTGTCCCAAGTTTGAGGGGAAAGCTGGGGAGGACCCCCAGGCGCATGTGATGACGTATCACCTTTGGTGTTCGTATAACTCTTGGGTCGACGATTCAATTTGCCTGCGCCTCTTCGCCGTCGACTACTTCACTAAGTGGGCCGAGGCGATGCCTACACTAGCTGCTGACGGGAAAAAGGCTGCTCAATTTATATTCAACTACGTTATCGCACGGTTCGGGGTTCCTCAAGCCATCGTCACTGATCACGGCATCCTGACTTCCCTGAAGTAGGATAAAGCCACTCACATCTCAGATCACATCCATGAGTGGCGGTGTCGTCGTCGACTGATCAAGTTTCACATACCTGATTAGATTTTGACTCACTGGTTCACCACCTCCTTTGTGAATAAAATCGCTCAGGATATCGCGATGTGAGCGTGCGTGACTGAGGAGCAAGCCATCGCACGTGCTCAGTACCTGGATCTTGTCTATTCACAGTCTAGCATGCTTTATGACATCTTGACCGATGCTCCACGGCCCGGAACCACTAAGGCCCCGCCCACCCCTGCGGTGGATGGTGTCATTGGTTCTGTCTCTCAAAATTCGAAGAAGTCTTCAAATGGGAAGCAGAAGGCTAATTCTTCCAACAATACCTTTGCCAACCCCGTCTCATCTGATTCTGGTAAAACCGCGGAGGTGAATGCCGTTCAGGCCAATCCTGCGGACAAATCCTCCAAGGGGAAGAAGAAGGGCAAATGCAAATCAAAATCTGATGCCCCGAAACCAGAATCTAAGTCTCGTACTGAGGATGGCTCCCAGCGTAAACTGAAGTACCCTTGCCTCATCTGTGAAGAGGACCATTATACTAAGGATTGTCCACAACGATCCGAGGTTAGTCAACTTCTTAAAGGCGCTAAAGGGACTCCGGCTGTTTTGAAAAAGACATTTCCATCTCAGCAGAACCAGATGGTCGAACAGGCATCACCATCTAACAATGTTACCGATGAAATAGGTAACCGCAATGTTACCTACTTTTTTTTGGTAGCATAAAAAGCACCCGATTTTGAAAAGTGGTGATGCAGAATCACCATTTTTTTTTTGGTGCACATTTTTGACACTTTAAAATTTTTATTTATGAAGTCTGAATATTTGTTTTAAAATGTTAGTGATTTTCATGCTAATTTTGAAATGTATTGATGCAGCATCAATTTTTTTTTTTTTTTTAGAGTGGTGATTTTCATGCTAATTTTGAAACGTATTGATGCTGCATCAACCTTTTTTTTTTAGAGCAGTGATTTTCATGCTAATTTTGAAACGTATTGATGCTGCGTCAACCTTTTTTTTCTAGAGCAGTGATTTTCATGCTAATTTTGAAACGTATTGATGCTGCATCAACCTTTTTTTTTTAGAGTGGTGATTTTCATGTATGTAATAAAACACAAACTTAGATTAAAAAATATATATATAAAAACAGTAAAAAAAACCAATAAAAATGTAAAAAAAAACAAAAATAGCTCATAAAAAGAAAAAATTTAAACAAAAATAAATAAAAAAACAAAAATATTTGAAAATTATATCAAAGGAAATGACAAAATTTGAAGAAAAAAAACACATAATTTAAAGAAAAAAAACAAAAATTCACCAAAAAATTAAAAAAAATAAAAAATAAAATACATTTTTTTCGAACTTATTAAAAAAAACAATATATTTAAAAATATATATATATTTAAAAAAAATTTAAAATAATTAAAATTACAAAATTAAAATTTAGGAAAAAAAATTAAAAAAAAAATAAATTTAAATTTAAAAATATAAATTAAAAAATAATAATAATAATAAGGAAAAAAATACAACTTTTAAAATTTACAAAAAAAACAAATTAAAAAAAAACAATTAAAATTGAAAAAGAAAAAGAAAATAAAAATTAAAAAAAAAAAAAAAAAACCTATCATTAAAAAACAAAAAAAATGAAAAAAACCACGTGCAAATAATTAAAAAACAAATATACATAAATTTAGTGTTTTTTTTTTTTTTTTTTAGTGAAACCATTTATAGATTTTAAAAATGAAAAACTAAATAAACGAAAAAAATAAGAAAAACAATTAAATTAAATTAAAATTTAAAAATTTTAATAAATAAATTTTAAATTTTAAATTTAAAAAAAAATTATTCTATAATATTAAATATAAAAAAAATTAAACAAATTGAATTTAAAATAAAAAAATTGAATTAAAAAAATAATTTTAAATTTTTTGAAATTCAAATTTATTTTTTTTTAAATCAAATTAAAATAAAAATATTAAAAATTAAAAAAAAATAAAAAAATAAAAATAAAATCAAATAAAAAATAGATGTAAGTATATATTTAAAAAAAAAAAAAAAAAAAAGAATTTTACTTCAAAAAAAAATATTAAATTAAAAAAAAAAAATATTTTTTTAAAAAAAAAATTTATTTTTTCAAATTTAAAAAAAAAAAAAAAAATTTAAAAAGAAAAATTTTAAAAAAAACTAATTTAAAAAAAAAAACAATTAAAAAAAAATTTTTAAAAAAATCAATTAAAAAAAAAAAATTTTAAAAAAAAAAAACAATTAAAAAAAAAATTTAAAAAAAAAAATCAATTAAAAAAAAAAATCGGCCCTCCGCCCGCGGGGGCCCGGGAGGCCGGCTGGGCCGCCCCCGGGGCGCCGCCCAGCGGGTGGGCCGCCCCAATAGATAACTTTTTTTTATTGATTTTTTTTTTAAATGTTTTTTTTTTAATTTTTTTTTTAAATTGATTTTTTTTTTAAATTTTTTTTTTAATTGTTTTTTTTTTTTAATTTTTTTTTAATTGATATTTTTTTTAAATTTTTTTTTTTTAAATTTTTTTTTTTTTAAATTTTTTTTTTAATTGATTTTTTTTTTTAATTTTTTTATTTTTTGTTTTAAATTTATTATTATTATTATTATTTTTAATAATTTTTATTAAATTTCGCCCATTTTTTTTATTTAATTCATTTTTTTTTTTTTAATTTCATAATTTTTCATTGTTATTAACTTTTACTTTTAGTTTTTTAATATAATTTTATAAAATTCAATAAATTTTTTATATTTTTTTTTTAATTTATTTCGATTTAATATGTTTTTTAAATGTTTTACTCTTTTTTTTTTTTTTTTTGGTTAATTATGTAAATTTTTTATATTTTTTATTTCAATTAAAATTGTGTATTTAAAATTAGATTTTTTTAAAAATGAAACTTAATTTTTTTAAATTATTTTTTTTTTAAATTTTTTTTTATTTAATTTTTTTTCTTTTTTTTTTTCAATTTTCCACTTTTAATTGATTTTTAAAGTTTTTAAAGTTTTCGTTTAACAATATATATATTTTTTTCTTTTATATTTAAAATTTATTTTTTCTTTCAAAATTTATTTGTTTATTCATTTATTTATTAAAATTTAATATTTTTGTTTTTAAATTTAATTTGTTATTTTAATATTAACCTCTCTTTTTTTAATTTAATAAAATTTGATGTATATACCTATTTTAATTTAAGTTCATATATATATTTTATTTTTTATAATTTAAATTTAATTTATTTTTTATAGTTTATTTGTTTTTTTAATATATATTGTTTTAAATTTGATATTTTTATTGTATTTTATTTTTAATTAATTTTTTTTTTTTTTCCTTTTAATTTGAATAGTGTTTTTTTTTTTTAAATTTTGAATTTTTAAATTTATTAAAATTTAATATATTTCCTTAGATTTAATTATTTGTTTTAAATTTTTTTTTTCTTTTTTTAAATTTAATAAGCATTTTCTTTTTCTTTTTTAAATTTCATTTCTATATTTTATTTTTTTAATTTCCTTCCTTTTTTTACTTGTTTTTTTTTTTTTTAATTTAATATTTTTATTTTGTTTTTATTTTTATTTTTTAATTTCTATATTTTTTTAAATTTTAATTATAATTTTTTTTGGTTTATTTTTTATTTTTTTTTCCTTAAATTTTAGGTTTTTTTTAATGATTGAATTAAAATTTTTACTTTGTTTTTATTTTTATTTTTTTTATCTTCATATATTTTTAAATTTTAAACTTTTAAATGTTTTTATTTTTTAAATTTATTTTTTTTCTTAAATTTTAGGTTTTTTTTTAATGTTTGAATTTTAAAAATTAAAAAATGTTACTTCTATTTTTAAAAATGCCAAAAGTATGACACAAATTTTTTTTTTTGTTATTCCACCATCAACTGGTTTTGTTTTGAGGGTGTTTTTTCAATCCTTTTTTCAAGAAACAATTTTGTTTTTACCATAATTTTATAAAATGTTGAAATTTGACCTTAAAAAAAAACGAAGTGCGTTCTGGAAGACACACTTTTTTTTTTTTGGGTGTTTTTTCAATCCTTTTTTCAACAAACAATTTTTTTTTAGCATAATTTTAGAAAATGTTGAAATTTGACCTTCAAAAAAAAACAAGTGCGTTCTGGAAGACACACTTTTTTTTTTGGGGGTGTTTTTTCATGTTTTTTGAGAGTTTTTGGGCTAGAGTTCCCGTTTTGAGGTCAGGTTACCTATTTCATCGGTAACTATGTTATCTGCACCGTTTGGGTCTCAGGTTTTCATGGTGAAGAGTGTTGCACCCATCTCTGTCGCTACGCGGTCGAAGGACTACAATGAACCGCGACAGGCACCCGGGAAGGCAGTTGCGGATGGGCCGCCTCCCCCACCTGTCTCCGGTCCATTGGAAATCGAGAAGCCCTCTCTGGAACCCGTTGTGAAGCCACCTCCCAAGGGTGTTCTTCGAAGATCTTCTTATAATCCAAACGCTCGTGCCGCTCAACATTACAGTATTGTTGAGGATCTGGCACAGGCGCCATGTGCTATGTCCGCACTTGAGGTTCTTCAAAGTTGTCCTTCACAACGGAAGGCATTATTGTCTACCATCGGGGGCATCGATCCCGCCGACTCGAGCCTTCTCACCTTCGATCTGGAGAATTTTACTCCCCGGCTCCCACATCAAATCGCTTTGGTCATTCAAGTCGGGATTAACGGTCTGAACATTCATAGGGCCGTCATAGATGAGGGTGCATCTACCTGCGTTATGTCCTCCGCTTGCTGGAAGGCCATCGGCTCTCCAGCCTTGTCGTCATCCCCCAATGCCCTTGAGGCATTTGATGGTCGGGAATCTAAACCCCTGGGCGTTCTCGAGAGTCTCGCGATCACATTACAGGGGAAAACTATCAATGTAGAAGTGGAAGTGGTTGATGCTAAACTCAACTTCAATATACTTCTTGGCCGCAGCTGGACCCATGCCATGCTCTGCGTGCCGTCCACCGTCTTTCGATTCATTAATTTCCCTCACGAGGGCAAGATTGTCACAGTGGATCAGTTGTCATTTTTCACCTCTAACTCTGAGAACAACGTGCCATACGTGGATCAAATTCCGAATCCCCCAGACAGTGTAGGACCTGGTCTCTTCAAAGACCCAGTCCTCATGGGTATATTTCCTGCACCGCCACCGCATATCGCTCAAGTCAACATGTTGTCCAGGTCTGATGACCCCTGGCTTATTCCTACACCTGAGCAGGTATATGAGTTTGGAGAATCCATGCCTCTAACACCAGTAGAGATCAGCTACTGTGAGATTGTTGCGGCATCGGATCCTCCGCCTCCTCAGCATGCTCCTTTGAGCATGGCTCTCGACGTCTACTCCCAATCCCCCTGGCTTGGTCAGGCTGATTCACCTGATCCTCTCAGAGAGACTTTTCTTTCCGATGAGGCTATCATTGAAACTATGTCTCTTGAGGAGCTGCCTTGGGGCAATGGACATCATCGCTCCTCGTTTATGCCTAGCTTGGGGGCAATGACTGACTGTCTGGAGCGTTATGCTACTCAGGTTCCTTCCCCTCCTCTTCAAACACCGATCTTGACGCACAAGGTTTTTTCAGAGGGTAATCTGAGTAACATTACTCAAATTGTTCCAATCAACATCTCCGTTAAACCGGGGATTGTTGAGAATATTCATGTGGGTGTGACTTGTTCTCCCGATGAGATTCAAGTCTATACTGAGCTTTTCAAAGAATTCAGAGATGTTTTCGCATGGTCTTACGAGGAAATGCTGGGAATTGACCCTAGTATTGTAGTGCACGAGATTCCAACCTATCCAGGGGCGAAACTCGTGCGCCAACGCTTACGTCCCATGCATCCTCGGAAAGCCGCCGCTATCAAGGCAGAAGTTGAAAAACTTCTGAACGCGGGTTTTATTTATCCCATCCCCCTTACAGAATGGGTGTCCAACATTGTCCCTGTCGATAAAAAGCAGGGTACAATTCGAGTCTGTGTGGATTATCGCGACATCAACCGCGCCTGTCCAAAGGATAATTATCCCACTCCGTTTATTGACCAGATCATCGACGAATGTGCCGGGAGTGAGATCTATTCCTTAATGGACGGTTTCTTAGGATATAACCAAATCAATATCGCACCTGAGGATCAACATAAGACCACATTCATCTGTCTGTGGGGCACTTTCGCGTACAAAAAACTCCCGTTCGGCTTAAATAACGCTGGAGCCACGTTTCAGCGTGCGATGTCCTACGCTTTTCATGACATTCGTCATATCGTTCAGCCTTATCTGGACGACTTGCCAGCCCACTCGGGTAAGCGCGAGGACCATCCTGAGCATCTCCGCCAGATCTTTCTTCGTTGCAGACGCTACAATATCAGGCTCAATCCTCCTAAATGCGTCTTCTGCGTTGATTCTGGCCGTCTTTTAGGATTCATTGTCTCGAAAGACGGAATTTGCCTTGACCCTCTAAAGGTAGAGGCCATCATAAATCTCCCATCACCCTCCTCCCTGTATCAGTTACAGAGTCTGCAAGGGAAAGCGAATTTTCTTCGGCGCTTTATCCCGAATTATGCTGAGGTGGCCAAAGGATTCACTCGTTTGTTAAAGCAGAACGTTCCCTTTCACTGGGACGAAATTGCTCAGCAATCCTTTGAGAAGCTGAAGACGTTGCTAGTCAATGCTCCATTGCTTCGTCCTCCGGACTACCACCGCGACTTCACTTTATATCTAGCCGCCGCATTTAGCACCATAGCCATGGTCTTGGTGCAGGATGACGATCACGGTGATGAACATGTCGTTTATTACCTGTCTTGGAACCTTCTTGACCCGGAAATGCGTTATGCACATGTCGAGAAATTGGCTTTAGCAGCAGTACACGTTGTACAATGCTTTCGCCATTACATCCTTTTGCGCACGATAACAGTGGTTTCAGACTGCAACCCTATGACGTATATTCTTTCTAGACAATTACTGGGGGGCAAGTACTCCAAATGGATTGTGATCCTGCAGGAGTTTGACTTGGAGTTTACCACTGATAAGTCAACTAAATCACTGGTCTTCGCGGATTTGATATGCTCTCTCCCTACAGACTCTGTTCCCTCACACTCTGAAGACCATATACCGGACGAAACGCTTTTCCTCATCAGTACTCGTGATCCTTGGTACGGTGACATCATAATGTATCTTCAGACCTCGACATTTCGGTCTGAGTTGGATAAAGCTGCCCGCCGTCAGATTCGGCACCAGTCCCAACCCTACCGTATAGTAGGAGATACCTTATATCGCGTTGGAGTAGATTCGGTGCTCCGACGATGCCTAACCTTGGAAGAGGCTGAGAAGGTCTTAAATGAATGCCACAGTGGCGCCTGTGGCGGACATATGTCCGGGTATGCTACTGCCCAGAAGATTCTGCGAGCAGGTTATTTCTGGCCTTCCATATTCAAGGATTGTATCACTGCAGTCCGTAAATGTCATCCATGCCAGATTTTTCAGCGCAAGATGCGCGCGCCGCCGTTGCCATTGCATCCCGTTATTACCGTCGGCCCTTTTTCGAAATGGGGCGTGGATTTTATGACGTGTAACCCTCACTCGGCCGGGGGGCATGCGTATATCATTGTCGCCGTCGACTACTTCACTAAGTGGGCCGAGGCGATGCCTACACTAGCTGCTGACGGGAAAACGGCTGCTCAATTTATATTCAACCACGTTATCGCACGGTTCGGGGTTCCTCAAGCCATCGTCACTAATCACGGTACTCATTTCCGAGATTACATGATGGCGGAGCTGACTTCAACGTTGGGCTTGCATCACGACAGCTCAACACCATACTACCCTCAAGCGAATGGTCAGGTTGAAGCAGTGAACAAAGTTTTGGTCACTATGCTTCAGCGAACAGTTGGTATTCATAAATCCAATTGGCATCTCTAACTGTTCTCAACTCTCTGGGCATACCGAACATCTGCTAAGAGTGCAACTAGATTCACACCATTTCAATTGGTGTACGGTCTGGAAGCCACTCTGCCGGTTGAATGTGAAATTCCTTCATTGAAATTAGCTGTGGAGTGTTTCGGGGATTTAACACCCTAGAGGTTGGTTGGGATTCAACCTCCACAGAGCAGGGGCGTACTACTTAACAGAGACTCACACGATCATGCACAGTCATGAAAACGAAATAGAGCAGAATGAGAGGTTTACCCGTTGGTCCTACGTTTGCTTTGCATCCACGTGGGATTCAAACTAAGCCACATAGTAGTCCTTCCTCCAACACCTGAAATACAAGAAGAAACCAGCACAAAGGACAAGTTGTACGGTATATTTCTACTCTATATGTTAGTGAGATTCATATAAAACATTAAATAAATCATCATGAATGCTTGTATAACAAATATTCTTCATACATTAAAGCATACACTAACACGTTTACTTCGAGAACAGCATGATACTTCTGTATTATAAAAATAGTACGTACAAAAGTAAGTGGAGAGATCACCTGATCCTTCCAAGGCCTTCGCAGACCGTCGTCCGGATCCGTCCAGCCCTTTCCTCGCTAAGACTCCTTCCAAATGAGTGCATACGAGATAACATATAAAGGGATGTGTATCTCGAGGAAACAAGGGTTTCCTGAAATGAACTGGGAAAGTGCAGGAGGCACGGGGAATCAGACTTGGATAGGGAACCAACAGAGTATAATAATAATAATTCTCTCTCTCCCTTAGGCCATACATATGAGGTCTTTTATAGTCCCTCCAAGTAGTTTCAGCAGTTGGAAACAGTTGGCCACGGGCTGGGGTGGTTGAACTACCTGAGTAACCATCAACCCAGCGCGAAATTAGGGATTTTTATATATTTTTTTAATCATTAAAATGGCATACGCGGAAAAGTCTAGCTGTACTCGCGTATACACGCGAAAAAACACGGGCATAGTCGCGTATGGAGGATTTTCCACTGTTTTTAAGTGAATTTGTCCAAGTCTGTAGGAATGGGTGCCCATAAAGCCATGAAGCAATCATGAATCATATCAAGGTGAGAAATGATGCTATAACAGATGCCCCCTAATATATGAGGTCAGAAGGGGTACATGATGGCCGAAATGTATTATGCACATAGAAAGAACTTCGCAAGGACAAGAGAGGACTTCACCAGATTTCAGCCTGCCAAAAACCAATGAAAGAAACCAGAGAGTCAACTCATGCTGAGGCGGGCATACCCATGCTCAGTAAAAAATACATCATATATATAGAAAGTACTGAATAGATCCAACATGTATACAAGTATAACTGAACTGAAAATACATAGTGAATCATCTGAGCAGGGCCCGGAAAGACAAGTCTGTATCAATGTCCAAGTATTACATATAGAAAGCTGATCAAAGATAGTGCAACTGGATGTCTGATCAAGTAACTGAATCTCCAAGTACCGGATCATAAGAGGCGGATCAAACGGTACAATCACGCAACTCGGGGATCAACATATAAGATGCTGCTGTGCTGAACCGCAACATATAAGGGTGGACGTGACAGCGAAGCGAGAGAAGGCATCCTTGTTGAACCGAGAAATGCTGATGCAACCCGAGGTCTTCACCGATCACAACGGCACAATTCTACACACTGGGAATAAATGAGCTGAAGTCGACCATGTGAGAAATCGTTGGATTACGGGGCAATGATGTTCCCGTTAACCAACGCGAGACAACCCACCGATAATGATAATGAGTGTCAAGGTGCCCCAGTACAATCTGACAAGTGTGAATGAATGAGTTGAAGTCGAACACTTGAAAGAATCTACCAATCAGGAGGCAATGATGAATCCTCACTGTCGATAGCGAAGAGTCTGCCACTGATGACTGCAAACCCTAAGGTCTTGACAAAAAGACTCTAGACCTTGTTCCCAGAGCAATGAGTCGAAGTCGATGGGAAAAGATCTGCTGGAAGGAAGGCATTAAGGCATCCCACATCAGTCCAGCGCGAGTGTAACCCGCAGGCCAAGATTTGGAAGGAATCGGACGAAGTAGAGTGATGGAACCAAAACCGAAGTACGTTTCCGACGTGCACAAGATGAAGTTAGCGCACGGAAGAAACCCTCTGAACCAACCAATAATGAAAGCTGACACAGAGGCGAGAAATCCACCGATAGGGTCAAATGGAAATCCAGGTACTGCACGAGTCCCAAGTGTGATAATGTGTGCTGACGTCGAACACAGGGGAAACCACTCAGTCAAAGACCCATGATGATGATCAAATGCTGAGCACGAGGTCACCTATCAATGATGGAAATAGGCCCAAGGTGCGGCTCTAAGCTTGCTCTCAGAGCAATATGTCGTAGTCGATAAGAGACAAACCCGCCGGCAAGAAGTCAATGGAGACCTTCTCAAACCAGCACGAGCAGAAGATCAAAACATCTGATGTGATAGAACATGATACTGACAAGACCGGGAAGGCCGACTAAATAATGAGTCAAGAGACACCTCAGAATGGCCGACTCAGGCTAGACTTCCCTTTAACAAAAGCACGACTCTGTGATGACCATGGCAGTAAAAAGTGACACTGTATAAGTCTGTCTTGTAGGAGGCAAAACAAACTCTCCATATGATCGGAAGAGATAACCGACCGGGGGAGAACTGACAAGTGAAACATGGTAAAGGCTGAACCTAGGTCAAACTAGAACCATCCCAAATGAAGGAAATATATATAAGTATATGTGCTTTGTTCAAGGGCGACAAAACTGTCTCTGTACTGCCATCGAAATAACGAAGATACATCCCGTTCCCGCTCTTTTTGTTATATTTAATTTTTTTTGTCTTTTTCATAATAAGCCTTAAAAAGAATAAAAGAATGCTATGGTACAATGGATAGAACGAGTATCAAGAAAGCAGATGCACTAGTTCCGGGGTTTGGAACAATCCTATGCTCAATGCAAGGTGGCGAAAACTGGTCAGTGATACTCAGAAGAACGTTCCATCCATGGGTACAAAGGTGTCAAGTCGTGATAGCTAAGTGCATGCAATGGTTAACTTGTACAGAAAGTCAAGGTCAAAAGTTGGCTTAAACATCGAGTCCAAATGAAGCCGGCTAAAGGCCAGGATAAACAAGCGGCCAATATGCAATGCAGTAATACAACTTAACGACACCAGGGAGCCTCTAGGGTAGAAGCCAGAAAAAGATAAGTGATGAAGGAGAAGAATGAAGCTTCAACACGAAAGACATGGCGGGACTAAAGAGGACTCCCGAGCCTACATAAAAAGCAGCATGGGCAACAAGTGATAGCGAGGAACTAAATAGGAAGCCCATGTAAAGGAAGGCTCTACCATCAAGTCATGATTTAAAAATCGGCGAGTGAAATGGGTATAATACTCATGACCTGATGGGATCGACCCTAAGGCAAGTGATCAGTATGGAGGCTAGAATGCAAGATGCAACGGAAGGTGATTCCCTAACCTATATGCCAGTGAAGATCATATACCTGCCATGAAGAGTCTGAACACATGGGCCAGAAACCGGGAAAAATCTCGAAAATGTCAAAATGTACCTGAAATATACCAAACTGGGCACTTCCAAGCAATCGAGTTATACAGCATAAGACAGATCGAAAAAATAAGCACAAGGAAATTTTGCGAAAATTTTCAATTTTTTAGCCATAAATACACAAATTACCTCTCAATTGGTTCATTATTGCATAGCTGATTTGGAAAAGAGCTCTGGAGCTAAAAACTTGTTTCGTCAAATCAGCAACAACCGACCGTCGGAATTCAGCGAAACTTCAGGTAGGATCCTTATTCATCCTGTTGATTCATTTTGTCCGTTTTAAAATTTAAAATTAAGTGGATTTTTACCTGGAAACCCTTATTAAAAAACGCGTATCTGCGCATACGCGGGTTCAAAGAAGGAAAGTCGCGTGTATACGCGACTGTGCACAGCGAAACTAGCGTATGCGCAAGTCCGAATTTCAAAAATGAGTTTCTAATGCAAATTTTAATGAATTTTTCAGGATGACAATTTCATGGAGGGAGCGCGAGCATAGTGCAATAGACCAAGAGGTCATGGAAGATCAAACAGCGCAAAATGTCCTCCGAAACTGTGGATTATTCAAATTTTTCAAAATGCCCAATATGAAAAGTAATGTGAGATTGCTTGAAATGCTGGTAAATTATTGGGAACCGGATCGGGATTGTTTCATCATTGATCAAATGCCACTACGCATAGAGGTGGAAGATATATACTTCATCACTGGACTCTCCAGAAGGGGAGACCCAGTGGATCTGCACGGAAGGCCCCTGGGAGGGTTAACCGTGGAGGACTATGTCCAAATCTATTGCATAGAAGATTCCAAGAAAGTTGGCACACAGATTGCAATCAGAGATATCAAGGACTTGCACATGAAGATCCTCCTATTCACCATCGGCAGAGTGGCAGGATCTGCCTCACTGCATCAGGCGTCCAGGACGCACATGAGCATAGTTGTAGAGTGCTTAATTCATGTGTATGATTGGTGCACTGCCCTGCTACTGAACATGAAGCAACAACTGACCTCCATTCGCAAAACACATACAAAACACTTTGGCTATGGAACCATTTTGACTACATTCTTCTTCGAGAGAGTTCCAGCTTTGAGACCCAAAGTCATCTCAACTATCAGCAGCCCTCGCGACCCAAGAATTGCCCGTTGGGCAGACATGATGAAGAGACTGGGGGGCAGCGAGGTACCCCGAACTACCTGGGATGATGAGTTCTTCTTATGGTGGAGAGAACAGATCATCGCGGTAGATGACTATCCCTATGCCGGGATGGATTTCCGAGGAGATCCAGATCTAGTACTTCCACCCGGTGCAGCATGGGGAGCAGTCGGTAAGTTTTTTCAAAAAATTTTAACTTATATGATTTTTTTTTTTTGGATTTTTCAAATATGTATGAAAAATGAAAAACAAACATGTTTTTGGATTGGATTCATAATGACTGAAAAATAAAAAATGATCATGTTTCATATGTTGGACCAGTGCGTCCTGAGGGCCTAGCATGTCATAAACGCCGCAGAGGTGAGGTAGAGACAGCGGATTCTGACAGAACACTCCAGGCCGTGCCGAGAAACTTGGAGGGACTGACCCGCCAAATCCCTCTGGCTGCTGTGGAGGACTTGCCAGAAGCCGTCCAGAGACGGGTTGTAGGAGTACCCCGGGACTGGGTTAGACTGTTCCGCCATGTGGCCACTGCAGTGATGTTCTATAGGAACGCTGGGCAGGGTCCTCAGGATTAGACAAATTTTCATATTGGATGACTGTATATTTTTTGAGACTGAACATGATGGGGCATAAGCCCAAGTTTTGTACGACATTGATGGATCCAAAATTTTGTAAAGTTTTTTGACATACTGATGATATATATACAACGATATTTTGATGTGATGTGATAAATGTATCAAATGTATGATGTTTTTGATGATTAGATTTTATTGTATTGAATGATTAATATGCCAATCTAAAGCTTGATTAGCCAATGAGTCAGCAAACCAATTGTCGGCTCGAGGAATATGAATGAATGTTAAAAATTGAAATGACCTTTGTAACAAACGTACCCTCAAGAACAATCGTAATAAAATTGGATCTCGTACCCGATAAGTGTTGTTCAACTGCGACACCACCAGCTGGGAGTCCAAGAAAACTACCAACGAATCAACACCCAAAGATATTGCCTTCGAGAGTAGATGAATGACTGCAGTGTATTCTGCTACGTTATTGGAAGCAGGACCAATGCAGACCCCTCTTGATACCAACAGCTGACCGGAAGGATAGTGAAGAACCCAAACCGCGGAAGCTAAGTTCCGGGTGTGTCTACTAGCACCATCGGCGAAACCAAAATGACTCATGACATCAACACAACCTGCCAAAGCAGATCAAAAACATCACCATCTCATCAAAAATCGAAAATAAAAACAGATATGTACAAGACAAAAAACTACTATATACAAAGCAAAATACCAGGCCAAAGCCTAGGCATAGTACTTCTTCAAATAGAGCCCATTTCGGGGCTCCGGCAACTCGTTCCCTTCGAAGTCAACCAAGGTATACGCTCCTTTCTTAAGGACATTTTTGACGATATAGGGGCCATACCACATCGACTTAAAATTTCCTGCCCCCAAGGCATCTTTTTCTTGGGCATAAACCAAAACAAGGTCACCTTCGGAAAAGACCCTAGGCTTAACCGCCTTATCGTACTGGACTTTGACTCGGTTTTTATGCGCTTCGTTCAACGTGGCAGCATCTCGACGCTGCTCATCAAGATGTTCCAGATGAAGAAGCCGCTCTGCCAGACTAGAAGTGTCAGGAAGAAGCTCAACAGCTAATTTAAGGGAAGGAATCTCGCATTCAATGGGAAATACGAATTCCACCCCGTGGACTAACTGAAACGGAGTAAAGCCAGTTGCAGTTTTAACTGACGTCCTGTATGCCCAAAGTGCAGGATATAGCATAATATGCCAGTTGGATCTATGTTTATCAATTGTCCTTTGAAGAATTGTCTTCAAGGATTTATTCACGGCTTCCACTTGCCCATTGGCCTGAGGATAATATGGAGATGAATGCTCTTGCCGGAAACCCAATTTAAGAGCCAACTCAGCCATCATACTGTTCTGAAAGTGACTACCATGGTCGGTGACAATCTCTCTAGGTATACCGAAACGAGCGATGACTTGGTTGAAGAAGAAAAGAGCTGCAGTCTCACCATCGTTCCCAAAAGTAGGCATAGCTTCGACCCACTTCGTAAAGTAGTCTACTGCTACGATAATGTACTTGTGACCCTTTGCCGAAGGCGGGTTACAAGTAGTATAATCCATACCCCACTTTGTGAAGGGTCCGACAGTAACGACTGGAAAAAGCGGAGCTGGATGAGCGCGCATTTTTCGAGTATACACCTGACAAGGATGACACTTCTTGACCGATTCAATACAATCTTTGAAAATCGAGGGCCAGAAGTAGCCAGCACGCAAAATCTTTTGGGCTGTAGCAAGCCTTGATAAATGACCCCCACAAGCTCCACTGTGAGAATCATTGAGCACAGCCTCAGCTTCTTCGAAAGTTAAGCAGCGTCTTAGGATTGAATCAACCCCTCGACGGTACAAAGCATCACCAATAATCGGATAACTTTTAGCTAAGTGACGCAGCTTACGACGCTCATCTTTCGAAAAAGAAGAGGGAAACTTCGCAGTCTGGAGATATACAATGATGTCCCCATACCAAGGATCTTGTGGAGAGATCAGAAACAAGTGTTCGTCCGGAAAGGACTCATCATAGATCATCGCCTCTCCACAAGGCAACTCGGAGATCAATTCCGCAGCGGAGTCGCCAGTTCTGTTTCGGGGATTTAACACCCTAGAGGTTGTTTGGGATTCAACCTCCACAGAGCAGGGGCGTACTACTTAACAGAGACTCACACGATCATGCACAGTCATGAAAACGAAATAGAGCAGAATGAGAGGTTTACCCGTTGGTCCTACGTTTGAAGTAGATCCACGTGGAGTTCAAACTCCCTGCAGCCGTCCTTCCTCTTTCACCTGAAATACAAGAAGAAACCAGCACAAAGGACAAGTTGTACAGTATATTTCTACTCTATATGTTAGTGAGATTCATATAAAACATTAAATAAATCATCATGAATGCTTGTATAACAAATATTCTTCATACATTAAAGCATACACTAACACGTTTACTTCGGGAACAGCATGATACTTTTGTATTATAAAAATAGTACGTACAAAAGTAAGTGGAGAGATCACCTGATCCTTCCAAGGCCTTCGCAGACCGTCGTCCGGATCCGTCCAGCCCTTGCCTCGCTAAGACTCCTTCCAAATGAGTGCATACGAGATAACATATAAAGGGATGTGTATCTCGAGGAAACAAGGGTTTCCTGAAATGAACTGGGAAAGTGCAGGAGGCACGGGGAATCAGACTTGGATAGGGAACCAACAGAGTATAATAATAATAATTCTCTCTCTCCCTTAGGCCATACATATGAGGTCTTTTATAGTCCCTCCAAGTAGTTTCAGCAGTTGGAAACAGTTGGCCACGGGCTGGGGTGGTTGAACTACCTGAGTAACCATCAACCCAGCGCGAAATTAGGGATTTTTATATATTTTTTAATCATTAAAATAGCATACGCGGAAAAGTCTAGCTGTACTCGCGTATACACGCGGAAAAACACGGGCATAGTCGCGTATGAAGGATTTTCCACTGTTTTTAAGTGAATTTGTCCAAGTCTGTAGGGATGGGTGCCCATAAAGCCATGTAGCAATCATGAATCATGTCAAGGTGAGAAATGATGCTATAACATGGAGCTTTTACCTGATACTTCTGCCGAAGAAGAACGTCTTCTGTATCTGGAACGGTTAGATGAAACCCGTCGTCTGGCTGCTTTGATTATCGAAGCACAAAAGAAGAGGGTCAAAACTCATTTTGATCAATCTATTTCTCCCCGTTCTTTTATCGAAGGAGACCTCGTCCTCCTGTACGATCAAGCGCATGATAAGCTTGGAGCCGGTAAGCTCCAGCCTATGTGGCACGGGCCCTATATAGTAAAGCGCGTTTTGAAAAATGGGGCCTACGAGCTTATAGATTATGAAGGAGTTCCGCTGGCGCAACCCAGAAATGGGCTGTACCTTAAAAAGTACTATGCCTGAAGTGATTTCTTGGTGTGGTGTGTGTACATAGGTGTGTGATTTTCATTTGTGTGCATGTATTGTGTGGTGTGATTTGTAAAGATCTTTCTGTTGATCGGGTCTTCCTGGTTGTGCAGATGTCTTTTCATCCATTTGTCGGTTTCGCGGATGGTGCCTCCCGCAGTACCAGGAATCTGTCTTCAGCAGCCTGGGTAATCTATGATCCTGCTGGTGAGTTGATTAATCTGCAAGGAGTGTGTCCAGGACGTACCACGAACAACATCACGGAATATAGTGTTGTGTTAGAATTATTAACCGAGGCAGTAAACCTTGGTATCCGTGAATTGCTCGTGTATCTAGATTCGCAACTTGTGGTGTTACAACTGAACAGACACTATTCGGTAAGGAACCCGTCCATCTTACGTCTGTATCTGCGTATTCGATTACTGGAAAGGAATTTTGACTACATTACATATCATCATATACCCAGGCATTTGGATACACTAACAGATGCAGTAGAAAATTTGGTATTAGACAGACATTTGCGCAATTTATAAATCATTATCACATGTAAAGAAAGATCCATCCAGAAATAGATATGTATATATATAGATATCGAAATGTTTACATAGAGTGTGTCGCATAAAAGTCAAAAATATACGTAGTCGTCTTAAATACATCCGGAGACGATACGTCTCTCAAAAAATAGGTGTGGTATAAATCCTAAGAGCTAATCCGCATGGTGCTCATGATAGCACGTAACTGCACACACTAAGCGTCTCAGGATTCGGTGGATCCGACTCAGAACTCCCACCGTGTGGCGCTGGTATGCCATCGGTACGTCTGCCAGCTGAGCATAGTCTGCGATCCCGTGGGAAATGCCCTCGAGATTCTGGATCAGCTATTCTCCTCCGGTGCCCTCTCCCTGAGGATCAGGGGCGAGCTGTGTCCTCTGTGAGATAGGAGACATCCCAGCTGGTCTCTCAGGTCCCACATCTGCATGCATATGTAAAATGTGTTAAGACGAATGTGTATTAACAAAAAAAACATATAAACATAAAATCGAAAAAAACATGAGGTCTTACCCAACTCCTCGTCCCAGTCGTCTCCTTCTGGTAGTGGGAGATCTGGGTCCCCGGTAAAGTCAGTTCCTGCATAGGGCCAATCTTCCACGACAATCAGCTGGCGCCGTAACCACCTAAAGAACTCCGGCCTCCAGGACATCTGTTGGCCACCTCCAGATCTGGGCATCAATGCTGCCCAGCGAGCCATTCTTGGCTCTCGTGGTATTGGGTCTGCCACTGCAGCCTCTTGGCCCTGGAAGATTGGTAAGCGTTCTAGAATGAACGATACCAAGACGGAACCATAACCAAACTGTTTCAGTTTACCCTGTTTGCATTTCGTGAGTTGCCTTTTCATATTAATTGTTACTGCTGTTGCCCAGTCGTATAGTAGGGGACTCATGCATTCTGAAGCTAGTAGGAGTTGGGCCTTTGTGGCCTCATGCGGTGCTTGCGACCCAGCAGCCCGCGTGATGGTATGGAGAACCACTCTCAATGCCAGATCAGGGATAGTGTGGATATCCACTTTCTTGCTACCTGATCCCGTTTGAGCTCCTTGGCACACTCGTGCCATCACTTCTTCCATCTTTTCCCCAGATGGTCTGCTTCCAGTCAACACCGGGATCGGACCTCTACGGGACAATCCAGTGATAAAATAAACATCGAAAACCTCCAGCTCTAATACCTGGTCTCGTAACCTGAACACCTGGTCACGTTCGTCCCGGATACTGATTAAATACTGGAGGAGCTCGGCTGAGCTCGTAAACACGGTGTGAGGAAGAACTTTTTCAATCCACAGTTTCTAAGTGCATTCATACAAGCTTGACTTTGCATGGCTTGTTCATCCTCTTCTCCATGTTCTCGTTCTTTCCATTCAATTTCCATTTTTATTGATTACCTGCATTCATATGGTCATTAACCCTTAGTTAGATCTCTGATGAGTCTCAAATCCCATACAATTTGGTCTAAATGTCGAAATTTTAGGCGTATTTTAAGGTTCGGCCGCTGGCGCGGCTGTTTCGTGAACAGTCGCGCCATGTGGCGCGGGCCCTTTGTATAAAAGAGCTCATTGGCGCGGGTCCGTGCCCGATACCCGCGCCAATGAGCCCGGCCCTAAACTTTCAAAAATGGCTCTAGAGAACTGATTTACAGGGTAAAATTATTAAAATTTGGATGAAAATGAAGAGCAAGGGAGCGCCTCTTACCTGTGACAGACGAGAAGCGGAATGGTCAACTGGATTTGTCGCAATCACCGTCAGAAGTTTCTGCTCCAAATGGACTACTGTTGCTTTTTACCAAGGTAAATAGTGAATGTAATTTTATTTTTACCAATTTGACATATTTATAACTTTTTGACATGAAATGAGTTGTAAAAAGTCATTTTTATCGAATATTTTTATATATATGTTATGTCGAAAATGGATTTTATGCTTGCTTGGTATGTGCAGCAGCAGGTTTTTGCGACTTTAACGATGGAAATGAGTTGTATTTTATACTTTTTCGGACTCGGTAAATACACGAAAAAGTCACTTTGGAGTCATCTTTCAGCTCTTTTCTGACTCTCTAAACATGAAAAGATTGTCGAGGCCCTTGTCGTTTCGATCTCATTAAATTGGACATGAATCGACATCTACCCAGTATACGTTTAACCCTTTTTCGGGCTGGGATGGATTGATTACGAAAAAGGAATACCCTAGCCTATCGCGACTAGGAGGTTTTCTCGGATATTGTTTTCTACCTTTTCGGATCTGAGGAACTATTTACGAAAAGGGACCTGTGGAGTTTACTTTTCTGCTGTCTTTTCAAACTCTCTAAAAATGAAAAGACGCCGAGTTCTCCCTTTGTCAGACTCGTTAAACCCTGATGACATCGGATCCAGTCGAAATGACGTTCTCTGAGTTCCTCCTTCCTAGGACTCGTTAAATTCACTAGGATGGATTCGCCCGAAGGGAGGACTTATATTACAAGCATATGCTATCCCCTTCAAGCTTGTTATAAAAAATAATTGGGGTACTCGCCAGAAATGGTGGGGGAAAAATGGAACCATCGTCGTTGTCGTCGGTAGTATGTCGCTCTTGAACATGGCACTTGTCTGCATTCGTGTCGGGTTGGGGACATCTCATCTCATTTTTTCACTTTGCCTCTGTGGGTTTGGATAATCCCTTTTGACCTCTCCTCTGCTCATTGCCTTGTCACCATGACCTCTGATCTACTGATGTCAAATACTGCCAAATCCACTGTCGTGCCGTTCATATGTTCAAGAGAAGTTGGCCTCTGCTAGTATCAACCTTCCTCTGATTCTCATACAATCCTGATTCACAACAAAACATCATGTTCCTTTGTCTCGTGTCGATGATGTGGGAATCATTATGGCCCACCTTCGATCAAGGTCAGTTCCTGTCGACTTCAGCTCATTATCCAGGAAGCTGATCTAGAGACTCCTTTATGGTACCTTGGAGCCTGCATGCCTCAATGGCAGGTTCGTCGCATTCGACGTGAGGTTTTCATCATTGGCCTCCGATCGAGTGATTCTGCGGGTGTTCGATGCCAACCCATTGATTCACACGCCGTAGATTGTACCTGTAGTACCTTGAGAGCCATTGTCATCATTGGTGGTTCCTCTCGCGTCTGTTAACAACTTTCATCATTGGCTGGTAATCAGACGATGTTCCTGCATGTTCGACTTCAGCTCACATATTAACATGCTCGAACTTGTACTTTGTTTGGGTCGAGATGGAGCGCAAGACCCTGGATTGTGTCTGTTGTAATCCAGGCTGCGATTGTGGATTATTATCATTATGTATATGACTCATTGCTTGGATGGCTGCGACCATACCTGAGTCTATTTGTTTGATCCTCGCTGGATGGCTGCGCCCATACCCTGGATCCGGATTATAGTGTACTCTGTTTCGGATGGCTGCGCCCATACCACATATACATCATGTACTTGAGATATCAGTTGTATTTTTCTGTGCAGGTTTTCCGACGGTGGGCCTTCAGTTGAACATGTTCTCGTAAAGCATTTCACCCCTCTCTCTCTCGGGCCTCATACTTTAGGGGGCATCTGTTACACAGTAATTTGTCACCGTCCCTACCATTCCCCGTCCCGCACAATGGAGGACCCATTTTGTGAACTGTGAACATTGTCATGCCTTGAAAACATCATCAATGCATTCCTCTAAGCATGAGCTTCATTTGCCCTAAAGACATCTCCTTGCAAAAATCATGAAAAACATCCCTTTTTGCATTGGCGCGGGCAGACAGTTCATCACTCGCGCCAATGAGGAAAATCCTGCAAAGAGGTCGCGCCAACTGGCGCTCTATCCCAGAGCAGTAATCGCGCCACCCAATTTGAGGAATGTTTTTTAAATAAATATGGCGGAAGTTGAGTTCCAACAAACTCAGAAACCATTGCCTATCTTGAGTTGGGAGGTTTGGCTGCGGAAGTTCTATGGAAGGGAAGTGTTTTTGCCACCTCCCATGGAACCTTCCTTGTTGATAGGGCCAATCCCACAATAATAGGGATCCCAACTCCCTCCTTCCCCATCTATAAAAGCCTGCTCAATTCCATGGCAAGCTAGTCTTGAAGTGCTTAAGCTTTGAATCTCCAAATTCCCAAGAGCCTTTGTGCTGTAAGAGCCCTATTTCTTCCCTTAAGGCCGACTCAAGTAAGGAGACTATCGTCGAGAGACTCAGGAGAGGTCTGCCCTTTCCCTGGCGAGCTTTGCGAGACGTGAACGACTGGAGACCCATCTGAAGGAGACCACGACATCAGAACTTTGGTTGTAATCTCTTTCGATCGTTATTTAATGAATGATTACGATTATGGTTCCACTCTGTTTTCAATGATGTTAATATGAGTAGTATCCTTTCTGACTGATATTGAGTTGCGTATGCCGGATTTTATGCTTGTATCTGTTTTTTTCTTGCATGTGCAGGTGTCCACCCACGGAGATCGTTGGAGGATCGTGATCTGTCGAGGCTGAGGAACGGGAACGCTCTCTTCTTCAGATCATAGCGTTGGAATCCAGGTAGGCTTCTATCCCTAGTCTTTCATTCGTAACTAGGAACTTGCGTCGTAACATTTCTGATTGTTGCTAGACCCCTGCTGGGCTAGTAGGGATCGCCTCTGTTCGCAGAGGGGATTTACCTCCTCAACAAGGTGATAAACTAAAGTAAAAGAAACCTTTGAAATGTTGGCTGTGCAGAGAGGATCACATGGTGAAGAACTGTCCTTCAAGGCCAGTAGTGGAAACTCTTGCACAATATGATGGAAAGAATAAGGATGAACCAACGATTGGGATGATGCATATTTTGGGTTCTGCAACAACAATAAAGGATGTCCCAAAGTGCGATATTGAGAGGAATAAGTTGGAGTATGTTGATATGAAGTTTGGGCAGGGCACATTTCTCACTATGGTGGACAATGGTGCATCCCATAACTTCATTAGAGTGGACACATCAAGAAAATTTGGCTTAAAATATGTGCCAACTCAAGCTCTTCTCAAGGAAGTTAACTCTCTACCATACCAAGTTATCGGCATTGCAGAGAATGTGGAGGTGTACATTAGTGAGTGGATGGGCAAAGTCAACTTCACAGTTGTGTGAATGTATGACTATGAAGTAGTTATGGGGATAGAATTTATGAAACAATATAAAGTTATGGTGGTACCACGTTTGAAGAAGTTGTATATTTATGATGGATGGGAGTATCAACCGTTGGGTGTTCCTATAGTGGCTACCATGATGGGCAGATTTAGGTTGGCATCGATAGGTATGGAAGACATTAAGCGAGATGAAGAAGTCTATGAGAGTTTAAACTATGTGGAGGAAAAACTTATGGAGCAGGTGGAGATAGTATGAGCATTGTCTGATAGTATTCAGGATTTGATAGGAATACTAGAGGCGATGGAGGATAACAAGGATGTGAAACCAAAGAGTCATAAGGAGGAGAGTCAAGAAGCATTCATGCAAAGGTTGGAAGAAGAGGATTTTGACTCATGGATCGAGATGTTGGAGAAGGAGGATGGAATGCCTTCAACCTTCCATCCCATCCCTCTTTCTAGACTTAGCATAGGATAGGGAACATTTTCATATGTTGAGATTCAACAAGATGATGAGCTTAGTGAAAAACAGTCACCTTCACTAAGTGGGCCTGTAGGCTATTTTTAGGTGCAAGTCTATTTTTAGACTATGTCTATTTTTAGACATGGTGATCATATTTCAGAAGTTGCAGGATTCTATTTGTGGATGATTGGTCAAGTTGGAAAAATAGATGAAATTATATTTTTAGAATATTGGGCGAAGTCTATTTATAGATCGTCAATCTAAAAATAGATGCATGTCAGTTATTATTAGCTCTTAATAATAATCCGGCAATAAACAACAACTTATTCTCTTGGAGCACTTTATTTCAGTATACAGATTTGGAAAATCAGTGGACTGAAGGAATTATGAAATTTCTAGGGTTTACTGGTGGTTCATGCATGGAGGACTCAGTTAGAACTGAAGTGGAAAAGTTATGACATAGTTGGAAGAGTAGTTCATGGAGTTGTTATTCAGTTTAACTCAGTTATTGGAGTTAAACTCAGTTGAGCTAGTTGTATCTAGTCTAACTGAATGATATACTAGTGAGAGTGGAGTGAATTAATTAGTTAATTAATTCACAAATAATAACTCATTAATCAACTGAAAAAATACATCAGTTAACTACAGTGCATGTCAGTTCCAGTGGAGACCTAGTGGAGAGATAGGTGAAAGGGTGAGATGGACTATCCTTTGTGACTATAGTGATACATTGATTTCATCACACACACATTGGAGTTTCCAATGAGGATTGCGTAGTCAAGGAAAGGCCAATTTGAATTCATTCAGAGGTCTTCTTCAACAGAGATTGTGCAGTGGAGACAGGCTATGAGGTGGCAAGAAATCAATGCATGGATTTGCATATTTCTTCATGTTAGTGTGTGAGGATTGATTATACTGAGAGTTTGATGTACTAAGCTTTGTATGAGATTGTTACATGATCTCCATGATACATAATATATGATATTTGGGGTTTTCAACTTCAGGCTTTCCCGTTAAACAACTGTGTTATGTGCGATTTTTTTTATTGCTTCATGTGTTTGCAATTGAGTTTAAATTTCTGCAAAAGATTAACAGTGGAAGAATTTTGTATTTAGCAAGAAGATAAATATTGTTAGATCAGGAGAATCTGGATATATAATTCATATGTTATATAATTTCTACATGGTATCAGAGCAGTGTTAATTCTTGAAGATTGCAATTGTGAAGAATTATTGAGTTTGTGCTGGTGGACAATTCGAATTTGCTACTGAAATTTCTTGGTGCGACAGTTGAGTATTCATTGAAATGTCTTTCAATGGGTTATGATTTGAGTATGCCCTTGAGGGAAACTAGAATTACATAGCTTGGAAGGATAGGATGGAGGTGGTGCTGGAGGATAATGGACTGAAGGAGTTCATCGATAGCGATGTTCCTAAGTCGGGTTCTAGCGATGCTACATTACTTGATGCATGGAAAAAGAAGGTAGCAAAGACAAGAATAATTCTGTTGGAAGGTGTGAAGGACCATATTGGGTCAAGCCTTCATGGGAAAGCCACTCCATTTGCAATGTGGAAGGCTTTGACAGATTTGTTCCAAAGCAGCAGCGACCAGAGGAAGTTGGCGCTGAAAGATAAACTCAGAAAAATAAAAATGGAGAAGGGCGATAGTATTCCAAAATATCTCACGAAGTTTGTCCACTGTAGGGATGAACTGGGAAGTGTGGGGATTAATATTTATGATGATGACTTGGTGAGATTCGCTCTCCTTGGGCTTCTGAAGAGTTGGCATAGCTACGAAGACTATGTTAATGGGTGGGAGAAACTGTCGAGTTGGGAGCGACTTTGGTCGGATATTGTGTAGGAGGAGATAAGGCAAAGTACCAGGGATGGCTCTTCATTGAAGAATGAAGATGAAGAGAACTGTGCTTTGGCTGCCAAATAAAGGAAAGGAAAGGGGAAGAAATCCCATCCAAAATCCGAGGCTAAAGGCAAGAAGTAGGATTTGTCCAAAGTGAAGTGTTTTCACTGTCACGAACATGGGCATTTTGT
Source organism: Pinus albicaulis (assembly GCA_034641835.2). Lineage (NCBI taxonomy): Eukaryota > Viridiplantae > Streptophyta > Pinopsida > Pinales > Pinaceae > Pinus > Pinus albicaulis. Next base: position 40,744,760 of record CM076584.1, read on the forward strand.
CACTAACTGCCCACAGAAGAAGAAGAACAAGAAGGTTATTGGAGCTGCAGTGGGTGAGGCCTTAACCTCGCAATTTGAACTTGATTTCTCTTTTATCGCATGCTTGGTTTCAAGCATTATGGGATCGTTTTGGTATCTTGATAGTGGTGCATCTTTCCATATGACGGGAGACAAGGAGTTGTTTAGTGACTTGGAGGAGAAGGATCTCTAAATGCATATAGAGATGGGCGATGATGGTCGATATAGTGCGACCGACATTGGGACCATTAACTTTGAGAGGGACTCAGGGAAACCATTTTTGTTGAAATATGTTATGCATGTTCCAGGCTGAAGAAGAACTTGGTCTCAGTCGCAATGTTGGAAGACAAAGGTTATGACGTTGTTTTCAGTGAGGGAAAATCCTTCCTTCGACATAAAACAACGGGTCAAACCAAGAATATAGGGATTCGAATTAAGAATCTCTACAAGCTCGAGGTAGATGGCTGCACTGCAATGATGGGAAAAGCAAAAGAAATGGTGAGCCGGGATGAGGGCGAATTATGGCACAGGAGATTGGGCCATCTTCACCATGGCGCTTTGAAGATTTTGCAGCAGATTTCTACTGGACTTCCCAAGGGTACTCTTGCATAGTTAGATTAGTGCAAGGGATGTACTATGGGTAAGTTTGTGAAGACCACCTTTCGTGAGAAGGAAAACCGTGCTTCGGTGATCCTTGAGAGAATTCACACAGACGTGTGTGGACCTTTCTCGGTTGCTTAAAGATCAGGATGTAGATATCCCGATGAAGGCGCTCACCAGGAGAAAATTTGAATACCATAGAGGGAGGATCGGGGTAAAGGATAATCCCTATCTTGTTGAGAGGGAGTGTTGAGATTCAACAAGATGATGAGCTTATTGAAAAACAGTCACCTTCACTAAGTGGGCTCGCAGGCTATTTTTTGGTGCAAGTCTATTTTTAGACTATGCCTATTTTTAGACATGGTGATCATATTTCAAAAGTTGCAAGATGCTATTTGTGGATGGTTGGTCAAGTTGGAAAAATAGATGAAATTCTATTTTTATAATATTGGGCGAAGTTTATTTATAGATCGTCAATCTAAAAATAGATGCATGTCGGTTATTATTAGCTCTTAATATTAATCCAACAATAAACAACAACTTATTATCTTGGAGCACTTTATTTCAGTATACAGATTTGGAAAATCAGTGGGCTGAAGGAATTACACAATTCCTAGGGTTTACTAGTGGGTCATGCATGAAGGACTTAGTTAGAACTGAAATGGAAAATTTATGACAGAGTTGGAAGCATGGAACACGATTGCTACACGATTTTGGACAAGCGTGCAGGCCATGTTTAGGTGGCTGCATGATTGTAAAAATTATAATTTTGTAAAGTTAAATTGTAGAATTAATTTAGAGTTGGACAGACTTGTTTGGGAGTTTCCCCTCCCATTTGATATGTGTGTACACTACTATGTTATTGTTATTTCCATTTCATGAAGATAAATGATTAAAGATAATTGAAGATTAATTTCCACTGCATGATAACACTTAAAATGAAAATTGGTTAAGTGTGAAGGTTAGGATTTTTTCGTAATATCAAGTAGTGGGAATCAAACGAGTTATGCAGTGTTGCATCGTGCCTATGTGTGGTTGGAAGACACCACTAGCATAGGTTCGTGACGTCACCTATATCGGGCACGCTTAACCAAGAGGTGCAACAGTCATAGCAGTAGGCACCCACCCAACGTGCAGACGAGGCATACAGACTAGCAAGCAAAGGAGTAGCGTGAACGGGCGTGTGGAGGAGTCATGAAGATGATGAGTGTGAATGGGCGTGCCGATGCACAAGGTCGTTTCAAGGCGTCAGAGGGTGTCCAGCTGAATGAGTCACACGGGTGCACTGCACGAGTCACATGGGTCTGCTGAATGAGTCACATGACCTACATGAGTCACACAAGTCACATGGGCTGTACGATTCACACAGGTCACACGGGTTAGTCGGGTGGAGCAAATAGGTCGGGCCACCGGGCTGAAGTGAATAGACGAGTTGTTTGATAAGTTATTGGGAAAACGACCATATATTTTGAATGAAGGGAATTCATTCAAAGGCATGAAATCAACCGAATTGTAGAAGGAAACTGGGTTTGAAGCATTCGGGTGGTTTAGTTGATGTAAAGGGCATGCGAGGGTGTGACAGGGCATGTGCCCGCATGGACAGTCGAAAAAAATTATCCTGAATGAGTTATGAAATGAGCCGAACAAAAATTCATAAACATGTTGAACAAGTTCGGCACATGAGTTTTCTGAACGAGTTCAGCACACGGATTGTTGAACAAGTTTTGAAATGGGCCAAACGAAAATCCTGAAAAGGGTTGAACGAAGTGTTGAATGATTTTTCTGCATGAACATGTGGTCTGAATGAAACAATTTTTCTGCATGAATGAGTGGTCTACACGAAACCGCGAGTTTTCTTCATGACCCGACACACAGGTAGGTTGCACAACCCGACACACGGGTGGGTTGCGCATCCCAACACTCAGGTAGGGGTTGCATGATAGGTTCAAGATTTGGGTGAGCAGTGTAGAGGGTTGCACGACATGGGTAGACAACTAGGTAGGCCTGCACGATAGGCTGCACAGACTGGTGCACCGAGGCAGATTTTTGCATAATTGTATTTTATTGTAAACTTATAAAATAACTTTGCAAAAGGTTTTATAAATGATTGGGAAGATTTAATTAGGAGTTTCCCCTCCCTTCATGAATGTGTGTACATTGTTTTTTATTTTTATTTTTATGGTATTACACATGTTATGAAGTAAATAAATGAATTGAAGAATAAATGTTGATTCATGCTACATTATTGAAGAAATTGAACACTTACCAAAAAATAATCAAAGTGTTGGTGATAGGTGTAGTCTGAGAATTGTTGTAGTGGTGAAACGAACAGGTTGGTTGGTGCCGCACCATGCCCATGAGTGGAATATGAGTTTCCAATAGTGTGGGGTCATGATAGATGGTATCATATCTCTTTTTGTAGAAAGTGGGATTTGTAAAAGCTGTTAAGTAATGATACATCTACCACTACGTGACAGATGGTATCAGAGCTTGGTTCGGGCAGGACCAAGTTGAAGTGTTGAAGTTTAGCAAGGGCAGAGGCATGTCAGGGTCAGAGCCAAGTTGAACGACGGAAGAGTGTTGTGAGAGACTTGTGCAGACCTTGCATAGGTTGGAACACATGAAATAAGAGAATCCAATAATTTGTGTTGAAATTGAAGTTTTGGAATAAAATGTTAAAGGAGAGCTTCTTCGACTTGGATGGGTAGTGAAACAGAATGAATATGTTGATTGTGATGAAGAAGAAAAAACTATGATATATGAAGAAGAAGATTTTGCAGATGTGCCAATAGAAGAGGAGGAACTTGGTGCAATGGAACTAGCCCAAGTTAGACCAGATTTGTGCACATTACAAACATTTATTGTAGGAGGCACTCGCATGGAGATACCTCATGAATATTTAAGTATTGTTGTGGCTTGTGTTTCGTTGGAACTTTTGAAACATATGCCATATGTAGGGATGGGAAAAGGAAGTAATTTTTTCTAATGCGATGGACAATTTTCCTTAGAAGATTATGATGAGACCTTGTGTAATAGGGAAGCAAGGAAGATTGGTTGTTGTAGAAATTGTTTGGGAAGTATGCGACCTTAGGAAGAAGGTGCAGATTCCCGTGATGAGGGTGAAGCGTGATGAAGTTTGCAATGGATGAGTCATTCTTAGCCAAGTGGAGAATTGTTTAAGTGCTCGACATGAATCATGGAAAGAAAAAAGGGAGGAAACACCGAGGATACTTGGGTAGACTTCTTCATGGTAGCTTCGTTGAGGCCAAGAGGAAGTATTGGTGAACCTTTAGTGGGGGAGGCAATAGTGAAGGAAGGGGCCTGCGACAACAATATTAAGGTAGAGAGACTGAGGGAACTAACCTGAACAAAGGATAAGGATGTGATGACTAGAGTTATGTTGGGTTTGCAGAAGTGGACGAGTTGGGAAGATAAGTCATGGGAATCAAATTAAAGAAGGGCACATGGCAGAGTTCATGCAAAGACTTCAAGCAAGAGAACTTGTATAGATGTCATGTGTTGGCATCAAGGGGAAGTTCCAATGTGAGGATGTTGTGCAGATGAACTTGCTGATGCAACATGGAGATGTTTTATAGATGGACCAATGGATATGTTGGAAATTTAAAAAACAAGGCCATGGTTGTTTTGAGGAGACATGGGCAACCTATGAGAGGATTCATATGATGAGGAGGGAAGAGGTAATTTGTTGAAGCATTGGATGGAGATGATGCATAGGTGTTCATTATTACTTGAGAGAGTTGTAGCCGATGAAGACTTCATACTATGGTGATCTTGGAGTATTTGGTTCGTTGAGGAGCTGAGGTTAGTTTTGTACTTGAATTTGATGTGGTATGGGACACATATATTTGGAAATAGTATGGGATATGTTCATGAGGAGTGACTTGATAGAAACGATAAGAGGAGACACCTTGGAGTTGGATGGGGTTGCAGCGATGGAGGTGCCTTTGTGGGAGAACTTGGGCATGGGTTGAGTTGATAAGACTTAACCACTTTTAATGGGCATGGAGGCTAATTGGTCTATGACCATGGGAAGCACATGGATTAGATGATGAGGCAGGTGTAGACATGCTCATTTGACAACATTGATGGACAACATAATGCATATGGGATGGAGACTTCTTTGTGGACTTGAATACCGCACATTAAGCATTGGATTGATGGGGATAGTTCTTGATCGAGTTGAAGTTGTGAAAAAATATTGGAGAAACAATTGAAAAAGGCATGAGGAGGTGTGTTCTCATGGATTGGATAATGGTTGGATTGGCCATCCAAATAGTTCGAGACATGTGGGATCTCAATGCATTGATATGTGTTGGATTTGGGTTGGAGTATTGCAGCAAAAATTCACATGATGAAGATAAATGGTGGATAAGAACGATATGTATTGCAGTGATAACATACATCTGAGTTGGAGGAAACAACCTTCCACATGATGGGGAAATATGGAGGATTGCGACAAGGTGTGGCTGATGACCATGGATTAAGGAGTCTTACCTATATATAGTCATGAGTCTTGGTGGGGGTTTGTACGATGGAGACAGAGAGTTAGTCAACATGGACATTTGAGGTTGGAGATGGTGACACTTTGAGAAATTTTGGTCTTGGCGATGGAGTTTGTCAAGATGGTTTTATCGAGGGCAAAAACATTTTAAGAGTGGGGTAGGATGTTAGGGCCTCAAGTTGGAGAGCACTTGAGAGAGTAAAAATACCGAAGTCACAGACGGGTGTGTTTAACCGAACGGGTGAGAAAAGGGCGAGTCACCTATAGAGGGTGTGTTTAACCAACGGGTGTAGCAGTCATAGTGGTGGGCACTCACCCAATGTGCAGACGAGGAGTGAAAACGGGTGTGTAGAGGAGTCGTGTGTCTGGGAATGTCGAGGAGTCATGTGGATGATAAGTGTGGATGGGCATGCCAACAATAGTCATGCGAGGGCATCAGAGGGTGTCCACCCGAACGAATCACACGAGTGTGCTGCACGAGTCACATAGGTGTGTTGAACAAGTCACATGGGCCGCACGAGTTACACAAGTCACACGGGCTACATGAGTCAGACGGGTCACACAAGTCACACGGGTCAAACAAAATGAGTCACACATGTTGGCTAGGTGGAGCAAATAGGTTGCATTGGCCAGGTGAAGTGAACAGACGGGTTATTTGATAATTCATTGGGAAAACAACGATATATATTTAATGAAGGGAATTCATTCAAAGGTATGAAATCAATCAAATTTCAAAAGGAAAATGAGTATGAAGCGTTCGCGTGGTTCGAGTGAATTGCAGGCATGCGAGGGCGCAATAGGGCATGTGCCCGCACAAACAGGCAGAAGGAATTTTCCTGAATGAGTTTTGAAATGGGCCGAATGAAAATTATGAAACGGGTTGAACGACCACTAGTAGGCTATTGAGATATGCTATAATTTCTAGGCTATTGAGCTATGTTATAATTTGGCCACTAGGAGGAAGAGGGTTTCCATTCTTTTCAAGTGTCTTTTGTTCCATAAACAAGAAGAGTAGCCAAGAGAGATAGGGAGATAGCACATAGAGAATATTTATACATTTTAGTTTCCCATGGGCCACAAGAAATACTTCTTTTTACTAATGACCATTTTCTATTCAGAGAAAGAGAATAGATCCACCTCACCTTCCAGTTGGGTTTTCTCCCAAAAGGGTTTCCCATGATATATCTTGTGTTAATTCGTGGCTTGTGATTTTTTTTTGTTGTTATTTATTGTACATGATTTTAATTTGCATGCATATACAATAAAAAATGATTTATGGATCCAAAAATCTAAAGAGAAATAAACTCTCACAACATGGATTTTGGATTTTTTAAGTATAATTTTATCAAACATGTTGTGACAAACTGCCTAATAGATTATCCATGGTATCTTATAGACCAACATAGTTTAATTTAATATAATGCATAGTTTATTGCACCAACTCCACAACATTGTGAATCTTCTTGTTCTAGAGAAAGTTGAACTACTCTTCAAAGATAATAAGTTTTAAGAAGGACTTTAATCTCAATGAGATGGTCTTTATGATTAATTTTTAGATCACATTATAGGAATATATCAAGGTAAAATCATGTTGATAGGATACCATTAAAAATGCCTTTTAAATTAAAAAAAAATCGAAGACCAACCCCTTAACCAAGGCTTAAATTTGGCCTGTGTTGGAAAAGGCAATGTGGCAAATGATAATTCCAATTTTCCTTAACCTTAATATTTTCTTCTAAACTTATTTAGCCTTCTTGTATTATTTATTTAGATATTTTCATCAAAAAAATATTAAGAACATAAAAAATAACAATAGAGGATCCTAATTTATTTTTCCCTCGAATTAAATTAGGAGAAAATAAAAATTCCACATGACGAGACAACTTGAATGAGTTAACTGAGTTGTTATCACTAAGTTTTCTTAGTTAATTTGAGTTGCGGGATTAACTTGAGTTGTGTACAATGATTCCTAAATTCTAGGAGCCTAGGTTTAGTTAATTTCAGTTGTAATAGTTTAATTCAGTTAAATTGAGTTAAGGTCAATTAAACTAGTTCCAACCATTGGAGGAACTAGTGGGAGGTCTAGAAGTGGGTTGCATCTTCAGTATTTAACCAGTTAACTGATCAATCAACCTAAATTAACTCATGCATGAATGGAATTCAAGTTACCCATTTGAGATTGGAGTTCAAGGGATGTGTTTGGTCAATTCAGTGTCCTGAATTGATAGCATAAATTATCGACCAGGGCTTGTAAACTGATGATGTATACTTGCACTATATGTGCCTAAACATCCTTATTCTTATTTCATTGTTTTCAGTATTTTGTTGATGTTTTTGAGATTTGTTATGTTTAGGTTTTAGTATGCTATTCTATGACATCAAATCTATGACAAAAAGGCAAGAAAAAGGGAACCTCAAATTCAAAACAGAGTGTAATTGTAATTCCTGACCCTAATTAAGAAAATGATGAAAAACAGAGCATTCTAATCCATGGATGTCCCAGCTTGAAAATGAACATAAATGTAACTCAAGACAATATATTTTAACCTGATCCTTTTAGTTAGAGTTCTGTTGGAATATTTTTTGGAAGAGATTGAATTCCAATGTGATGAGGATCTTCCTAAAAGCAGACAGCAACTTAGAATATTATAGTGCAATATTTTTCATATAATAGAGATATTTTGGAACATCTTGAGAAGAAAATTGCTATAATATGCTAAGGATATCCTATGAACATTTGAACTACTTATGTCATTACAGCTATATCTCGTTCATCAGCTAGAGATTTATTGGAAGAGTTTATTGAAGGAGACTAGATATAATGAAATAAGGATCTTCTAAACAACAAGTAACCCACAATATTACAATTAGGTCTTTTCTATGATTTAGAGATTTATTGGAATAGTTTTGAGAAAAAGACTGCTTGTAACAATACGAGGATATTCTATCTAATTGCAGAACATAAAAGGCTAATTAACTCAACATACAACCAAATCTCATTCGCATAATAGTGATATGTTGGAAAAGCTTTTAAGAAAAAGAATGGTTGTAGGATACTAAGAATCTTTTAATCTAAATGAAAGAGCTAAAATATTGGTAACTCAAGATGTCACAATTAAATCCATTCATTGAATAGAGATATGTTGGAAAAGCTTTGAGAAAAGACTCATTATAACATCATGAGTATCTGTTAGTTAAAAAAAAAATGAAAGACATAATACTAAAAGATATGAACTCAGAAAACTGTCTAAGTGAGAAATATAACAACAAAGAATTAAAAGTTACTTATCTAAAAAGCATTTAGAAACCTCCTTAGATAGCAGAGGCCCTCTGCTATCAATTTGGCATGAAAATATTTAAATCCTCAAGTTTGTCTTCAACACAACATCAAAGTTATGATTCTTCTTATTATCAAAAATAATTCGAAACAGAGTATCACAGTCTTGGAAAAATAAAAGTTAACTTGTGTTTCTCGGTCTCACCGAGATAAATTTATAGGTAATTACATAACTGATATTGAATGAAAGTAGGCACAGGTGTATTCTAAAGTCAAAATCAAAGTAAAACTCCTTTTTAGGACTCTTTATTTGCTGAAAGCAAATCAAGAGTCCTTATCCTTATAGAAATATGCTTCTCGGACTTTTGGTTTGACCACGTACATAAGCATCTCCAGTTTTTGATTCAGCCTTCATGGATGACAAGGAACGATGTAGGAAAGATTTAGAATCTAACCATATACTCCTTTTCTTCAGATGACACTTGTAATATGTTCAAACACCATAATGGCTACGGAATGTGTAACTGGCTACAAAATGACTGCATTCTGTAGCTAAAACTGCTCAGAAATAATTAAGACAACAAAACCACAAAAGTACAACAAGTTAGTCATTGCATGTATTCCTTAAGTGATTTTAATCATTCTTATTGATCTTTAGGTCTATAAAATGACAAAATAAATGATAGGATGTAGTGGAATTTGGCAAAGGATAAGACACTTTTAGGGCTCAACATACCCCCACTGCAAAACTTTTGCATGTCCTCATGCAACTTCATTCCATTTGTACTGATACTTTTGCAAGAACATCTAAACTTATTTTTCTGCTTCTTCTGGTGGTTAATGCCATCCTGGGTTTCCTTATGAGTGTCTTGAACTTCAGGTTTATGAGTGCCCTGTTCAATTTCTTGTCCCTTTTCTTCAACTTCTTGTTTGCTTTATATAATCCTTCCATTTTCTGAGAGCGAGTGTTGTTAATGTTGCCTTCCAATTTAACTTGCTCCCTTAGAATTTCATTTTCATTCTTAATATGGTTATTCAGTATCTCTAATTCATAATTGTCTCTTCTTAATTTTTCAATTGGAGGTTCTTGTGGACTGGGGCATATTTCTTTGTTTTCTGAGGATTTTCTTTCTAATGATTCCACAGGGTCATAAAATTGCTACTGAGCTGGGTCTACATCTGGGGTTCTTCTACCAGAGTTTTCTTCATATTGATATGTAGGAGATCTGTCAACTAGGGTTTGAACTGGAACTTCTTCTTCTTCAATGTTTATGATTTTAGTTCCTTTAATGCATGTCTTTTTCACCATGCCCCTTAGCCTAGAGCTTCTTCTCAATTTGGGTGGATTTTCATCTTTTACATCCTCTTCTTCAACACATTCATTTGTTAATTCCTCCTTCCTTTTATTCTTGAGTTGTTTCCTGATTTTTACCAATTTCTCAGAGATTATTTCATCACTGTCTTCCTGTGTTGATACATTAGGCCTAACTTCAACATTTTTAACATCTTTTCCTCTCCTACTTCTCACAGGTTTTTCTTTAAACAATGTTTCTCTAGGTTCTTCAAAATGGTTCCTTAGGAGGAATTCATCCCAATTTTCTCCTATCTTATTCAAATGAAACTCAATTAACATTTTAATTAAGCCATGATGATGTAAGGTATTCTCTAAGAACTGAAGCCTTTTCTGGACATTTGAAGACATCCTTTTCAAACTATTAAGTAGGAAAAAGGGCAGATTTATTTCTTCATCTAGAAAATTCATCATGATTCTAATGTGATAAACATACAAAGTGCCAAATCTGCCTTCACAGGTTATGAAATTTTGTAAAATTAATAGCATATTCCTCCATTTATTCTTCAAAGTTGAACTAGGAATACCTTTCTTAAACACTGCAGTGTCCATACCTGGGTTTTTTAGCATTTGTCTCCAAGCCTCATTATGAAATTCTTTGTTTTTAAACCAACGCTCTCCCTGTCTTGGAAACTCTGTTGCTTCTACTATGAATGCCTCTATGATGGTGAATTTGATATACCCAATCTCCACTTCTAATCCATCGAATGACCTGGAAAATGACTTTGTGATTTCCTTGTGGAATCCATTAAACTTCTCTATAAAGCTCAGCCATCCAGCCTGTTGAAATAACCCTTTAATCTGAGGGTATCCTTCTAAATACTTAGTTCCAATTGGCTCTGATCTTACAGTAAGCCCCATTTATTCTTGATGAAAATTTCTTGCTTTTTCTGGCTTCAACTCACTGCTCTGTTCCTGTTCTTAAAGCAAAAGCAACTGTGAAGGGTTGTACTGCCCTAAAATGACTTCTCTGTAGATGAAGATTTGGCTATAGAAAGAAATAACAGTGAGTGGATGTGAATGGAATGGGGTAGTGGTAAATCATGAGGATAATCGGGTGTAAGAGTTCGATATGGGATGAATGACCGCGAAGAAATATTATGAAGATTTTCAAAAAAAATCATCAATGAATGTCGTGGTCTGATGACGTGACCTAATAGGTCACTTCTAGGTTCTGACCGTTAGCTTTCAATTAAAGATGGTTTGTTATGGAGCGGGCTGAAAGGGATTTGGTCGAGGAATGTTTATGATAGGGGTTTGATCAATTCGAATCATAAAATAACTTAGGAAAACATATGACCTAACCACATTATACCTTTAATGATTTGCTATCAAAAATAATTTCATACAATTTTACCTTAGCCCCTTTTGAATTTTTGCTGCTTTGATGTGCTTTGTATTTTATCTGAAAAATATTGTTCCTTTAGGCTCCATAATCTTCTTTGACTCATCCTCTGTTTACTGAAGTAGATTTTGCAGAATCAATTGGCTGCAGAATATGTCTGGCTGCAGAACAGGTAGCTACAGAATGTACCTGTAAAAACTCTGAAATATGGAATGGAATGAAGTGAAAATGTGGATGGAATGAAGTATGGAATGGAATGAGATGGATCATGAATATGAAGTGGAATGAAATATGGATAAAGTGAGATATGGATGGAATGAATGAAATGGATCATGAATGTGTAAAGTGAATCTGTAATTTACGATTTTATGATACTTAATTGCAGAAAAGAACAATTTTTGAAAATCTAAAGTGTCAGAAGAATTCTGATTTTCACCTTAGATTTTCTGTATAAACATGCCAATCAATGATTGGTTTTCATGTTTATACCTTTATATATATATATATATATATATATATATATGATTGAAGAAGAATACAATTAAGTTAGTGAAGAAGAAGGATTCTTCTTCACTAACTTCATATCATTGTTATCTTGAAATTTCTTGACAAATTCCTCTCTTGAAAGTGGCTTATGATACAACTTCAATCTGTGTCCATTTACAAGAAAGGCTACCTTTCCTTCATCTATTGTCCTGATTTTTATTGCTCCATTTTCAAAGATTTTCACAATCTCATATGGCCCAAGCCAATGAGTCTGAAATTTACCTGAAAAATCCTTGAACTTTGAATCAAATAAGAAAGCCCAATCACATTCTTTAAATTTCTTTTCCTTGATGTACTTATCATGCCATCTAGTCCTTTGTTGTTGGACTATGCTTGTTCTCTGGACTGCATCTTGTCTGATCTCATCCAATTCATTACTCTTCTCCAATCTGTGCTTCTGTGCTTTTGTTAGATCAAGTCCTAACTGGACTACCATTTTAAAGGTTTGGATATGAAACTCTATGGGAAACAATACTTGTTTTCCATAAACAAGTTCATAAGGAGTGTGACCTGTTGTGTTTCTCCATGTAGTTCTGTAGGCCCAAAAGGCTTCAGGAAGCCTTTCTACCCAATCTCTCCTGTGTAAATGAACAGTCTAATTTGTTAGGATTTATTCAATAACTTTATTGGTAGATTCCACTTGACCATTTTCTTGTGGATGGTAGGGAGTAGATTTTCTATGTCTGATTTTGTACTTTTCTACCATTTTCTCCACCAGATTTGATGTGAATTGAGCTCCTTGATCAGTAAAAATTTCTCTTGGGACACCAAAACGAGTAAAAATATCCTCAAAAAGAAAATTGACTACAGATGCTTCAGTAGCAGAAAGTAATGGTTTGGCCTCTACCCATTTGGTAACATAATCAGTGAAAACTAATATATATTTCTTTTGTCTTGATAGAGGATTAATAGGTCCTACAAAATCCAAAGCCCATTTCTCAAAGGGTTCAATGTGTACCTAAGGTTGCAGTGGCATTCCACCTGAAGGAGAAGGTTTCCCTACCCTTTGGAAACTGTCACACCTTTTAACATACTCTTTAGCATCCTTAAAGAGGGATGGCCAATAATATCCTAAGTGAAGGATCTTATAAGCTTTCCTCTTATCAGCAAAGTGTCCACCACATGGTTCATCATGACATGCCTTGAGGATCTCAGGCATCTCATCTTCTTGAACACATCTTCTGATAATGAAATCTGGACCTGTTTTGTATAACTCATTAGAAATCCATGAATATTTTTCACTGTCATAAATGATCTTTCTTTTATCTCTTGTATTCATAATTGAAGGAAATTTTCCTGAAACTAGATAGTTATCAATATCATAAAACCAAGGAGTTTGAGTGGTGTTGCAAAGAGATATTCATCAGGGAATTTGTCTTCAACTGGAGTATTTTCTTTAATGTTTTGGAGTCTAGATAGGAAATCAGCTACTGTATTTTTTTTCCCAGGCCTATCTAGAATGGTGATGTTAAACTCTTGTAAAAGCAATAACCATCTTGTGACTCTGCCATTAGTAATTGATTTGTTCATTAAGTACCTAATTGCATAATGGCCTGTGTGAACAAAAGTTTCATAGCCTATTATATAGTGTCTAAATTTATTTATGGCATGAACAACGACTAAGAATTCTTTTTCAGTTACAGTATAATTCAACTCTGAAGGAGTTAAAGTTTTACTTGTATAGTAGATGGCATAAGGAATCAGGTCTTTTTGTCCCAGTACAACTCCTAAATCTGTATCTAAGGCATCTGTTGAAATATGAAAAGGTAATTTCCAGTTAGGTCCCCTTAAAATAGGTGCTTCAGAAGTTTTTGTTTTCAGGGTTTCAAAGGCTAACTGGCATTCAGGATTCCAATTGAATTCTCAGTCCTTGGTAAGTAATTTGAAAAGTGGGGATGCTATCTTGGTGAATTTTTCTATGAATCTCCTATAATACCCTGTAAATCCCAGAAAACTCCTAACATATTTTTGACAACTTGGAACTAGTAGTCTGGAGATGACTTCAACCTTTGATTTATCAACTTTGAGCCCCTCTCCTAAAATGTGATGTCCTAGAACAATTCCTTCAGTAAACATCATAAAACACTTTTCATGACTTAATGAAATATTTTCTTCTTTACATCTCTTTAGGACTTTTTCCAAGTTTTCTAAGGCTTCTTCAAATGTGTTTCCATAGACTGTGAAGTCATCCATGTATACCTCTACACAATCATGTATTAGATCTGAAAATATTTCTAATACTGCCCTTTGGAATGTTTCAGGTGCATTGCATAATCCAAATGGAAATACTCGGTAGGAATAGGTACCCCAAGGACATGTAAATGTGGTCTTGTCTTGATCCTCAGGTGCTACTTGAATTTGATTATAGTCACTGAACCCATCCAAAAATTAAAATTACTTCTTGCCTGCTAATGTGTCTAACACCTGATTTATGAAAGTTAAGGGAAAATGGTATTTAAGAGTAGCTTTGTTCAGTTCTCGGTAGTATATACATACCCTCCATTTTCCATTCTCTTTTGGGTACAATCACCAAAGGAGAAACCCACTGACTATCTGAAATGGGATAAATAAAATTGACATTTAACAATTTCTGCAATTCTTCTTTAACAATCTCCCTAAGGTTTGGATTCATCCTTCTCTGAGGTTGTCCGATTGGTTTACAATTTTCCTCTATATAGATATGAAGAGTGCAAGTCTTAGGATTGATCCCTTTCATGTCAGTGTACTCCCAAGCATATGCAGAAGAATGTTTTTGTAATGTTTTGACTAGCTTTTATTGTTGAAACTTCTCTAGGTTTTTGTTTATGTTTAAGGTTTTTCCTGGGAATATTTCAATTGTAGAGCTACCAAATTATTCCATGGAGTAAAGAGACATATGTCTTGATGATAAGATCTCAATGTTATATTCTTCTTGAAATTGCTCATTTTGAAATTCTGAAGAAGATTTATAATTTTCCAAAGTATTCAGAATTTGACTATCTTCACTAATTTCTGAAATTGTGAAGAGAGGTTGTATATCTTCTTCATCATCAATCCACTGAGTATCATCGAATTCCGTGATTGTTCTTGCTGGAGGATACAAGGTAAATTTCTTGGTTGAACTTCCATCAGAGATGTACATATCACCAGATTTACAGCTAATGAAAGCATCAAATGTATCTAACCAAGGTCTTCCTAATATAATAGGATGTCCTCCTAGATCATTTTTAGGAGTTAGGATCATGAAATCCACAGGATACTCCCAAGAGTCTAAGGACACTGGAATGTCTTCTATTATCCCATCTGGTTTGATCACATATCTATCTGCTAATTGTAACAGTGTGGGTGTAAAAAGAAGATTAGGATGTTTTAGTTTTTCCATGATTTACCTACTCATGATATTGATTGCTACTCCTAAATCAATAAGTGTGTTCTAGATTTCAATTCCATTGATGTGTATTCTGACAACTGAATTTCTTGGGTCTAGATACTTAGGAATAGAAATCTTACCCATCATTATATCTATTATCTTTCCTACCAGTTGTATTTTCTTTATCTCTTTTATTATTTTTCCTGTTTTTTTCATACTCAACTCCTTTATTTTTTTTGCTAAGATTGGGATTTCCTTGATAGCTTGAAGTAATGGAATCTTAATACAAACATTTCTTAACTCATCTAAGAAATCATAGTTAGGCATCATAATTTGTTTTTGTACACTCCTATCAATTTGTAATCTTTCTGGAAAAGGAGGTGTAGAAGTAGATGTTGATGGCTGTTCTAATATAGGAGTTAAAATTATTGGTTCTTTCTGTTTTGATCTTGAAATGATGTGCTTTCTTCAAGAATTTTATTTACTTGTAGAGAATCTTCCTCAGAATTGTTTTTCTCTTGTATAATTACAGAAGGTTTCTTCTTTTCAAGTATTCTTCCAGACCTAAGTTGAACATCATTAAGGTCTAAAGGAGTAATCAAATAGGTTGGGAATTGTTGACCTTTTATCATATATGTATTCTGAGGGTTTTTATTGTTTGGGTTTGTTATTGGCTGGGCAGACAATTGATTTTCTTTTTGAGGAAATGGTAATGGAAGTGGTTTATTTTGATTTTGGTTTTGATGTTGTGGATTCTGTTGAGGATTTTGTTGTGGGGGAAAGTTTGAATATGTTGGATATGAGGGATAAGAAGGTGGATATTGATAATACTGGGAGAAGCTTCCATAAGGATTTTGTGCTCCTTGTGCCCAATATTGAGATTGATTCTGAAATTAGGGCCAATGTTGTTACCAAGAATTCCAATTTTGTGGGGGTTGATTATACATTTGATTATTAAACCCATGTGTCTGAGGTCCCTGCCAAGGTCTTCTAGAGACAAATTTAAGAGATTCTATGGAATTTGTGGATGTTTCTTCTTGAAAGAATGCCTTAAGACTAGGGATTGAAGTAAAACTCTTGGTCTCATGTTTTTTTGAACAAATTGCACAAGTCTCTATTACTTTTGCATCTAAAGGACACTCTCTTAAGGCATGCTTCTTCCTAAATTTGGGACAAAAGATTGCTAAGGCATCAGCTTTGGCTTTTTGCTTGTTTTGTAACTTAAGGGTGTCTATTTGTTCACTAAGACTCCCTAGAATGCCAAATTTAAATTCATCAAGAATATTACCTATTTCTTCCCTACTTGCTGTTCCAGCTACAAATTTACTTGCCCTTGCAAGAGCAGGGTCTCTTAGTCCTTTTATAGTTTTAGATTTTCCTCTTGAAAGATTGATACATAACTCAGCTATATCAAGTAATGGAAGCTGAGATATATCCCCTTTTCCCATCATATTGAGGATATCTATCCATTCATCCCTAATTGTTTTCAACAAGAGAGCTTTCAAAGTTTCTTGATCTAGGGTTTCCATTTTTTCCCTCTTGATGTTATAATTGAATCTTTCCAACAATTCTTCTAGATTTTCATCCTCTTTTTGCGTCATCTTGAACATTTCTTCCTTATGGTTGACTGGTATACAGTAATCCAAGTATCTCTGTAGAAATGCTCTCTTCATATCATCCCATGTCCTAATAGACCTATTGATTAAACTCATAAACCATTTTAATGCTACTCCTTTGAATGTTGAAGGGAACAGTTTAAGTTTCTGAGCATCTTGTAGATAATCATAAGTTCTACATAGAACTTCAAATTCAAATAAGAAGGTTTCAGGATCCTCACTTTTTAGTCCATGAAAGTTTGGAAGAATAGAAGGTGAGATGTTTTTCATAGTTGCATTAGTCTCTTCATCTACTATACAGAATCCAAAAGAACTTCCAGTTTCCCTTTTACCTCTTCCTCCTTCTGCATTTCCTCTTCCTCCTTCTACATTTCCTCTACCTCTTCCTCTGTCTCCTCCTCTTCCTCTACCTCCTCCAAATAGTGTATGTTCTCCATTAAATAATTCTCCTTCCCATTCTTCTGCCATGATAGACTCTTCTGAACTGATATAGGGTTCAGTTGGAAGAAATAATCCTCTTCTTCCTCCTCACTAGGGATTTGTAATTCTTCTGCTGGAATATATTCCCCTGTGGAAGTGAAAAAGGTTACCCCTTCTGTAGGAGTCCTTGGATCTTCTTCCTCTAGAATTGCTTCAGTGGATGAAGTGGGGGATCTTCCTGATGGGATATCTGATCTTGAGACTTCTGGAAGCCTATGACCAGTATAGTATGGAATGTGAATTTGAGTTGGAGATGTGCTACTTCTTGGTCTTGGTGGAGTGAGTGGATTTGTGGGAATTAAACTTTTGCCTCTTACAAATCTACCCCTAGAATCTCTTTCTCTACGCATATCATTGTTTTTTGGAAATAGGAAATAAGGCTACCTAGTTATACCTCCCCGGCAATGACGCCAAAATGTTTGGTAAATTCAGTGTCCTGAATTGATAGCATAAATTATCGACCAGGGCTTGTAAACTGATAAGGTATACTTGCACTATATGTGCCTGAATATCCTTATTCTTATTTCATTGTTTTTGTAGAAATTAGCTGAATAAATCACTTATTCACTGAAGATTAACCTGGTCATATATCAATTTCGAATTGCATACATAACACATAACCTTCTTCTACAATTAATTGTCACATGCGGAAATAACAGAAGCAATCTCACATCAATTTAATCACACATTAACTCAGTATGTATGGGAAAGCCTATAGCTGAAAACCCCGCAGCTATTGTGTATATTATAATGGAGAAATCAAGTAACCAAACAAGTACAATACTCCTCACAAGTACTCAGTACTCTCTCATGAAGTTACTCACAATCGGACTCAGTTTTGAACAAGTCTGAGGTTCAAAACTCCCCGCCAATTGCCTTGCCTCTATTGCGCAATCATGGCCTGTATATGAAGAGGTTCAAGGTTCGAATCCCCTTCCCTTGATTGCGTAATTGTCATGGACAATTCATCCAAGTGTAATGCAAATCTCATGCAAAACAAATCTACCAACTGATAGCTTTACTCACCCTTTCATCTACCTCTTCCACTGGTCTCCACTGAACTGATCATGCACTGTAGTGAACTGAAGTGTTCTTGAGTTGACTAATGAGTTAATATTTAGTAAATTAAATATTATTTAATTTACCCCACTCATATCTAGTTGATTAGTTAGTTAACTAATCCCAACTAGTTCAACTAAAACAAACAGAACACAACTCCACTATCTGTCCCGTTAACTCCTCCAAAACTCCTGCCACTGAAGTCTAACTGAAGCCAACCATGCAAGATGCCATCAAAACCTAGGAACCACGTGATTCCTTGTGTCAGTTGCATGAGTCACCTCCATGACTCAAACTGAAGTGCGCCAAGAGAGTAAACTGTTGTTTATAGTCAAAATATTATTAAGGGTAAATAATATTTGAATTCCATATTTTTAGGAGATCAGTCTAAAAATAGCCTGGGTCCTAAAAATTAGGGTCTCATCTATTTTTACCGACATGTCGCATACTCCAAGAATCTCCAAGTAAAATTCCCAAATTATGCTCCGTATGTCTAAAAATAGACATAGTCTAAAAATAGACTTTGCGCCAGAATTTGCCTGCGGGCCCACTTAGTGAAGGCGACTTCATTTCACTAAGCTCCATCATCTTGCTGCATTCTCAACACTCCCTCTCGGCAAGATATGGATTATCTGCAACCCCTATCCTGCCTCTGTGGAATTCGAACTTGCTCCTGGTGAGCGCCTTCGTCAGGATGTCGGCATCCTGATCCTCCGTAGGAACATATGAAAGCATCATGATTCTCCGCTGAACACAATCTCTGATATGATGATACCAATCTGTGAAGCCATGCTGCCTCAACTGATCCTCCTGTCTGTACCATGAACCACAAATAGCCTCGCATGCAACCAAGCTAGCTGCCATGTACTCGGCCTCTGCTGAACTGAGTGCCACGGATCTCTGCTTCCTGCTGTACCAGGAAACTGCTGTCGACCCAATGCTGAAAACTCCTCCGGATGTGCTCTTCCGGTCCGTTGGGCTCCCTGCCCAATCTGCATCAGTGAAGCCAGAAAGCTTCGCTCCATCCTCCTGTCTGTACCATAGACCATATCTCGATGTGCCTCTAATATAACGCAATACATGCTTGCCTGCCTTCCAAAAGAGCTTGGTAGGCTTAACCATAGCTTGCGAAAGCTGGTTAACAGCATAGCATATATCGGGTCGTGTATTGACCAGATACATAAGCGACCCCCACCAACTGTCGATAGACAGTGGCATCCACTACCTCCGCTGAAGTAGCATCCTCCTTCCTCCAACCACCAGGAAGAGGAGTGTCAACAGGCTTGCGGCCTTGCATGTTGAACCTCTCCAGAATCTCCCGGGCATACTTGCCCTGAGAAACAAACAGTCCTCCACTGCGCTGCCAAATCTCCAATCCCAGGAAATAATGAAGGATGCCCAGATCCTTCATCTCAAACTCTCGTGCAAGATCCTCCTTGCATGAAAGTATCAACTGCTCGTCGCCAGTCAAAATCAGATCATCTACATACAGTACGATGATCAATAGCTTCCCCTCCACCACAATCTGGTACAGGTTTGGATCCGCCTCACTCTTGGAGAATCCAAGCCCGGTGAAGTAGCTGTCTATCCGAGTGTACCAAGCACGAGGTGCTTGCTTCAGCCCATACGGTGCTCTCTTGAGTCGGCACACATGCGACTCACTGCTGAAGATCTCAAAACCTTCAGGCTGCTCTATGTACACCTCTTCCTCAATAACTCCATTGAGGAACCCAGTCTTCACATCCATCTGATGAATGTGCCACCCCATCTGCGCTGAGAGAGCAAGGATCGTCCGTATGGAAGAGTACCTTGCGACAGGTGCAAAAGTCTCCTCATAGTCAATCCCCTCGATCTGTGAGAAGCCACGGGCGACGAATCTCGCCTTGTACTTCTCCACACTCCCGTCAGCCGCCTGCTTCACCTTGTAGATCCATCGCGAACCTACAACTGATTTCCCAACCGGTCTTGGGACAATCTCCCATGCACTGTTCCTGATGATCGAATCATATTCTTCGATCATGGCATCAACCCATGCGGGTTCCTCCACGACTTCCTCAAAAGAGGATGGCTCTGTCACAACACATTGACTCATAAGAGCCATGTATCCAGTGTACCGATCCGGTGACTGTCTCTGTCTGCGCTGTGCTGTAGGTGGTCCTACAACCTTCTGTGCATCCCGAGCCAGTCGCTCAGCTTCTGTAGTGCGCATGCGCCCTCTGATGGTTGGCGCTGCCTGGGTGGTTTCTTCCACCTCCTGAACCTCCTCTTGTGGCTGATCCACATACGGAAGCTCCTCCTTAGGAACTAACAGCTCCTCATCTGCATGCAAGTGTAGCTCCCTCTCAAGCGAACACTGCATGGCTTTCTCCTCCTGGAATTTTATGTCCCGTCGCACAACAGTCTTGCGACTGTCTGGCACATACACCCGATAGTTGTGAGGTGTATCAGTGTACCCCACAAATATTCCAACTTCAGCAGTTGGATCCGGCTTCCTTCTCGCATCCTTCGTCACATGCATGTAGACAGGAGATCCGAAAATCCGCAAATGGGAAATATCAGGCCTCTTGCCAGAATAAGCCTCCTCTGGTGTACTCATGCCAAGAACCTTGTGAGGATAACGGTTCTGCACATACACTGCTGTATTGCATGCCTCAGCCCACAAGTGAAGGGGTAGGCCCTGATCATGCAACATCGCCCGTGCAGCACCCACGATCGTTCTGTTCTTCCGCTCAGCCACCCCGTTTTGCTATGGGTTATGGGGTGCGATGAGCTCTCTCCGAATCCCTTCTGCGCTACAGAACTCCTTGAATTCAGCCGAGATGAATTCACCACCGTTATCACTCCTTAGAGCAATCACCT
>CM076584.1:40765881-40957693 GCA_034641835.2 Pinus albicaulis
TACTTATCATACTATAACACCTCCCGATATACCCGAAAGTACGTGGATGAGCTAAAATTTACTTACGTACGTGGAGTGAGGTATCACACTCGGAATGTATCGCACAAGTTAAAAACAACTGATATGTTTTACGATGCCAGAACATGTCTCTAGCCTAGACCTTCTAAATGTTATCATTATGGTTCCAATGCTTTGTTAGGTAAATTGAGATTAATTTTATGTTGATCTTGCTTAACAATTTTCCTTTCAAAGGATCACCGCGATGATGTATTGGAAAATTCCTAAAATGCAAGTAATAATGATAAGCAATCTTTCACTTTTAGTTTTTCAATGAAAATCCTAGCTACTAGAGGGAAAGAGTAATCAATTTGTGAGCAAACAAATCAGAAAACACAAACTAAATGCAGATTTCCTAATTGTTCCTTTTTGCAAAACACACAAACCACTACATGCAAATATAGATTTTTCTTTTCAGTTCCTTTAATTTTATGAATGCGGAAAAGAGACTAAGTGCACTAAATAAATAAAAAAACAAATGCCTTTTACTTTTGAGAAATGAGGAATACAAACAACAATTTCTCTTTTGAAGGAAAAATGAGGAATGAAACAAAAAATTCTCCTATTAGGAAATGAAGAATTTACGACAATTTACTTTTTCAAAAGAAAATGGACCTAATGTGACAATAAAAATACTTTGAAATAAACTTACCAGTGATAAAGAAAAATAATTTAAACAAACATTGAACAAATTTTCTTTCAAAGGAGGAAGAGGTAGATGAATTCACTGGTCAATATGAGCCTCAGGATTTTTAAAACACATCAACAAGCAAACGGAAACAAACTGCAAAGACAAATTCAAGGGAATTTGGATGGCTTCAAGAGGCAACACAGACTCTAAAGAAAGACAGTGTTTTGCAACACAGGCCCGAAAGGAAGACAGTGCTATGCAAAGCACTCTGTCCTATCCAAGAGTACGTTGGGTGCAGTGTAGAAAGAAAACCACATCTATTTAACACACTTCTTTTCCAAATTTGGATCTTAAAAAGCCTAATCTTTGTGAGTAACAACTATTGGGTGAATAGACAGAGAAAATCAGAGGCGAAAACACCTAGGATAAAGAGTAATCTCCCCAGTGGAGTCACCAATTTGTTGGACAGAGTAGTGAATTACTAATAAAAAAGGCTTCCCTAGATAGGTGCTAATCTAGAACAATAGTTTAAAGACTATACGACTACTTTTCCTGACTAAGAACAGACACACATAATGGATTAGATGCTTACTTGGAATCCAAGCGCTTCCAAATGATTCCTTCTGTCACTTCCTTTGTAGCTTCAAATTCCAGCCGGCTGGGCAAAATATTTCCTGCAAGAAATAATAGAAGATAGCAATAATACATATATCTATTCAAGTTAGTTTACTAACTCAGTAAAGAAAAAACCATATACATCAACTAAGATCTTGCAATATGGAAAATCAAAGCCAATACAGATGCATATAGGGAAAAGTAAGTTGTATTATTTATTAATGATAGAAGGGGAGGTTACAACCAAATGACTGATTTTGTGTCACCATCTCCAGCAGCATCCCAACCTCATCACAATGCAGATATCTCCAGAAATTTGTCACTCAAATCAATCTCCTCAATGAAAAATCCACCAGCATTTCTCTACCCAAATTCTTACTTATCAAACACTAAGATCTGTGCTCAATTTATAGAGAGGCTGAGGTAGTTTTACAATCAATGATTTTCCAATAATAGGCAAGACATGTTCCCAATATTGTAGATGTAAAATGGACACATGGATTCTAAGTTTGGCACATGTGAAATATTTTAGAAGGCACTGGACAAGTGGAGATTATGGAACAATGAGAATTTCGCTCCCAATGTGACCAACACACCCATAGATGTCGGGAAGTGCTTTATGTTGGAGGATTAATCCATCTTGTAGACAAGACTGATCTCCCTAGTACTAAAAGTATCTAGCAACAAATAGCCAAATAAAATAATATTTCTCTAAGAATATATGATCTATGAAAAGCTCTATGGAGGTGTTAAGGACTTACCGTTTGTCCAGTGCTTGTTTGAAGTCGTTGTTGTCCCTCGCGCACTTGAAGGAGTTTTCCTCGTAAACCTGTAGTCACAAACAAGCAAAATATTACATAGCACCTGTATAAAAATCATCATAAACCATGCTTATCATAGTGATCAAGGAATCTATGAAATAAACCATTGATTGAAAGCTTATTGAGAAAAATGAGTATATTTGTATTAATTTCAAAAGAAGAAAATCCTTACAACCCGAGCCTTGATGTTGCATAGGACTTTTCGGGGTCCGAAGCAGGAATCTCCTTTACTTTGATAAGATCTGCACTCCTCTAACCAAGACGAATAGAGGTATGTAATATTTCCTCACAAAATTCTTAATTAACTGAGTCTGAATCTCAACAGCACTTAACTTCAAATATTCTAAAGCTTCAACTCCCTTTGAGGCTACCCAAGGCCTCTTTTTATAGTAGAATAGAGGAGGTTTTCTGTTCCAAATATGAAGGGATAGAATCCTCCTTCAAAGGGATAAGCTCCTCACATCAAGGGGTTAGCTCCATAAGGTAAGGGATACATGCACCTCATAAGAGCGGTTCTATCACCGCAAGATATTTTTTGGAAGCTTCTAGAATTCACTTTTATTGAGCTTTTTGGAAATTACTTGCGCCTTTTTTATCTTACAGGGATCCACACTTTTAACACAGATAAAGTGCGTTCAGGTACGCAGGATAGCTAAACATTGGGTGTGGGACCGCAGGCAAGATAGCGAAAAAGTGCGATACCAAAGTTTAGGAGACTTTTAGGAACTTTTCTCTGATTTTCAAGGCTTGACATGAGGCACTGATATGTTAGACTTGCAAAGGGAGAAGTATGAGTAATAATGAGCTCATACACATAGCAGAATGTTAGGATGACAATTTTTAGTGTAACACTTTGCAGAGTAGCCTTGCATGGGGACACCTGCATATGCAACGCACTTAGTTCCTTTAGAGGTAGCGTTGATGAGCTCTCATATGATATATTATAAACTTCAAACCTTGGAAACCTTAGCAGATGAAAGTCTTTGATTGATCTGTCTTGTTCTTGGTCTTAGGGCATATAGAAATTGAAATGTTAGGAGATGATAGACTCTATACATTGGTCCTGGAGATGATGCCCAGTTAACCAGGTCATTGGGAATGATGCCCAAATTTACCTATAACAACGTCAGAATCCTGCCACCTTGTTACCACCTCAGTAAGACCCATATTTTTCCATGTCAGTCATTGCAATCACAAATCACAAAACATTTTGTTTCTTCCAGATGACCTACGCTCCTAAACTCCCGATGTGAGATGATTTAAAGTCGTGACTGATTATATGGTTCATTAAAGCTTTGAAGTATAGGATTAGATAGTTACGCATGTATACGCTACTAGCTAAAGATTATCAATGTTTTTAAAGGCTTTTAAGTACAAAAAATGCCTAAAGCCATCACATTTCCAAATTTCGAGGAGTAGATCCTTAATGTCAGTTAGTTGTTATTTATTTTGGTTATGGGCAGTGCCACTTCACTCAAAGTGGTCATGTTTGATAATATCATCATAAATACACTATATAAATACTGTCAGTGTTATAAATAGAATTTGAGTCCTATCAGATCTTAAACTCTTGTAAATAGAAATATCCCAGATGAAGAGCGATGGGTTAAGTTAACCGAGTTCCACGAGTAAAAAGTAACAAAGAGCATTAATCTACAGCTAGCTCACAAGACATCACATCAAAAAAAATTACATCTAGCGCAGCCTTCCAATAGGCTTACTCATCAAGTGATCCCTTAAAAATAGTGCCAGAAAGCCAGATCACCCACATCAAGCCTATTTTTTGTAACAGTTAGAGTTTATTATTAGAATAAGGCTAAAAATACCATGTCTGTTGAGACTGTTGTGGTTCCCATGTTTTGGCCAGATTGGCAAGACCAAAAGATGAGACAACATCAAACCACTTTCAGACCTCAAGATCTAGCCCTCCTGGGTCCAAAGAGGGATCTCTCTATATAAGAAAAGGTTTTATATCTTTGAAGCTCAAAGTTTAGGATATTAGGCTAGTTATAGGCACAAGGTTTGTTTGTTTGATTATTTATTTGGTTGTTGGTTATCAGGAAAGAAGGATTCAATGTAAGACAAGGATGAGCAAAGAGGATTTGGGCAGAGGTGAAGTATTCCAGGAGCATTCAAACCATTGGGCAATGGAGTCAGGAAAGGATTTTCTTGCTAATCAATATGCAGGCTTCCAATTGGGCTAGTCATCTAAAACAGTGGATCTTAAATATGATAGTGTGGTATGGAATGGTAGGAGGAGGAACAATGAAGGTTTAGAACACGAAGTTAAAGACATGAGATCAGAGAGAGACTTTGAACTCTCAATGCTTCGGCCTCCAGCTTGAGGGATCTTAGAAAGGCCAGCTGGTTGCACAAGGATCCTAGTGGACAGGGCTAACTCTAATCCCAGTGTTCCCAAATCTTCCAGCTAAATCCTAACAAGAACATCTAAGTAGATTCATTTAATTCATACATCGGAGGAAGCGAGGCAATAACATCCACTACACTGGTTAAATCAACTGAAATCAATTCTTAGATAACACATTTAGTAGAAAGCATCAAAGGCAAGGAGAGCAGAAACATAGGGTACCTAACAAGGGTAAATCCTATGCCAATATTCTGATGCAAGCCAGTAGAAATGAAATGAAATGAATTAAAACACAGAGAGAGGAAAACATCACCGCTGCTTTAGATCAAGATCCAAAGAAATGTGCTTGTCATATTAAAAAGAAACACTAGTCAAGTACAACATTGCCAATAGCTGGATACTCAATCTGAAAACATTTTCCTCAGCCTATCTTACATCTTTACACAGAGACTATGTCTCAAAATAAACTACTCGCAATTCTCTGATAACTGATCAACAACCTTTACAATGAGTTTCTTCATGAATATATAGCTCAAGTGGAGCAGAGAAATTAGATGAAAACTAAATGCAGCAATAAAACTCTGGAAAGGAAGAGGACCGAGGCCCATCCTATTTAAATTCTGTGCATTTATCCATGGTGCTCTTTGGGTGAAAGAGTGCTCTTCTCCAGGCTTCCATTTACTCCGGTATGTCTCTACTGTACTTTGGCTGCAGTACTCTCTAGTACTTCTGGTGAATAAACAAAGGTAAATAAATGATGTTAGGGTCTGCCATACCGTGAATCAAACGCTCTGGTAGCATCAAGATTGTTTTCAGGGTGGAAATCTTCTCAGGAACACGGGATAGAATAAAAGCAGTATGGATACTGTGTCCCTGCTCAGGAAGAAACATTCTGCTGATTTGAAACCCTGATAGCATTGTTTTCTGCGCGCTGGACCTTCCATGCAATCCATGATGTCTTTGAACGGGTATCTTTGCCTTCTAAAATCCCTGAAAAACCCAAAAATTTTCTATTTTTTGCCTCGAACTCTCTGCTACCCCGTACTGTCTTCATTTATGCAATTCGAGCTTTAATGGCGCCGGAGAGGGTTTGCAGAGTTTGAACTCTACCTTATGATGAAATTTACGATGCAGACACCTTTCTGGACATTTTTCTGTAAAATCAGGCTCTAAATTCAGCTCCTTCTCTGCACTGTGCCTTTACAATAGTGTATATGAATCATGGCAATTTTCCGCCTGCCTGTAACCCTGCAAAACACGAAAATAAATTAAGAAAACCGTGCATGGAGAGGGTGGTGTGGATGACTGCGGAAACGGTGACGTGAGACGGTGGATGACGATGCATGTAGAGGATTTTATGGAGGAAAAACGTGTAACAGTGAGAAATGCACTAGGCAGCGTCGAAATAGCAATTCTACTGAAAAACATTAAAACTTTGACCTTGGAATGAAATTATATAGGGGACAAACAAGAAACGACGAACACACGTGGAAAAATGATGTGGCGGTACGGGGTTAATGGGCAGGCGTGCATTTAATTTGGGTCGTCCGATTTCCGGCGGAGATCGACGGTGGAAAACATGTCGGAGGGCGATGGACAATGGGCCAGGGGTACGGATGCCTTGGGTCAAATTCTGCGCAACTTCATGGAGCGATCACCGTTGGATTGGGCCATCGCAAATCGGACGACTGATATGCATATCACTCCATGTCTGTAGCCAAACAATAACGTGCGATGAGATAGTGGTTTTCAAACAGTTCCTGTGACACTCGTCCATCGGTGAGTGGAATCGCTCTGAAATGGAGAAAACTGCCCGACCTCCAAACGCGGTGCGATGGAAACCGACGGTTTCTGAATAGTGCGCAGGCGGGGACCATCGGGGCTGATGCATTTTGGGCCATCAAATCAACGGCTAAACAGACGGCGGATCTGCGATCGGAGCAGAGGATGGGGTGAACAGTGGACGTTGCGGGGAACGCGACGACCGTCAGATTTGTATAGATTGACAGCTAATACTGTGCCCGATACATATTTGAGATAAGCGCTTTTCGGGCTGGCGAGTGGTTCTAGCGCCATGGTCGCGTGGTGGAAAACATGCAGGGGTTTGGCCGAAAGGGGCTGGGCCCACATATATGGAGAATATGGTTTTTGGACCATTTTAATGCATTTTCAGGCCAACAAAGGGTAACGATAGGAGAAATAAGGGGAAATAAAACCACACCAGGGGTGTGTGTATGGTTTTGGGGGGATTTTGGGAAGGTTTAGAAGGATTAGGGGAGGGATTTTGGGGGTGAAAAGGGGGAGTTTAACAAAGGGAAAAAAGGTTTGAAAAGGGATATTTTGCAGGAATACAAGGGATAAATGTTGGCCTTTTGGAACACAGCTTTTGCAATCAGTGAGACTTTATAAAGGGAGTCAGCAGAGGGAATTTTATCAAAGGCAAAGGCACAGGAGACTTCAAGGATGATGTGTCTTCAGGGGAGATGCATTCCTTGAAGGCTTCAAAAACAACTTAGCCCCTTACTTTGCTTGTAAAAAAATTTATAGGGGGCTAACAGTGGCTCCACATGGGGATGGCTTCTTCTTGAAGGAGTCAAGAATTTAGAAAATGATGTTTGGTGTAGGCCAGAAGCCTACTACTTGAGCCACCTTTCTTCTTTGATTGTTAGCTGCCACAATTGTGCAGACATCAATTTTAGCAGAAAAAATTTCCCAATCAACCTACCTACCCATTCTACAATCCTAGCATTTTTTCTTCTAGGGTGCATTTGAACTAGCAGACCCTTTACATCATTTTTTTATTTTTTATTATTTTTATTTTTATTTTATTTTTATTTTTTTTACAAACAAGAAAATAAACCTATTCTATTTCTACCCTTATTACTCCATGAGACCAGATTAAACTGTTGGCCTCATATGTTTCTCTACCTATTCTAACATCTGCTGGGATTAAACTGTCCAGCAGATTTCTTCTCTACATTCTATGACAGAAATTTAAAAACAGTCAAACTAGGATTAGAAAATCTAGTTTGCTATGGGTCCAAGGCATAAAAGACAGTTTCACATGGAAAAAAACTTGCAGAAAACTGAAAACAAAACTTTGAAGGCTTGAAATTTGAAGTTTGAAGCATCCTTCTTTCTTAGTGACTCAAGTTTTGAGCTTGTTAGAGTCACTTTCCATTTTTTTTTCAGCTCTGGTTTTGGGCTTGTTAGAGCTGACTCTTTTCTTCTTTGCTGGTCCAGGTTTTGGGCATGTTTGAACTAGCTATATTTGCTTTCTTTGGCTCAAGTTTTGATCATATTAGAGCCAATCTTTTGCACTTTAGAGGTTCATGTTTTGAGCATGTCTGAACCTCTCCTTTCTCTTTGTTTTTATGAAACATTTTTTTTTGGGAACATTTTCTCTTTTTCTTGAAAACAAACACTGCAATGGTATGTACAATGGAAATGGAAACTGGAACTTGGAAATCAGAAGAAGTAGTGTTTGAGCATCCTGCCATTGACAGGACCCCCAAACAGCTCTGTACCATCTAACTCTTGTAGAAAAAAGGCATTTGGACCCACAGTAGCCTGGATGATGTAGGGACCTTGCCACAAACTGTCAAACTTGCCGTGCTTTCCTTTGTCCTCTCTCCTTGAGTCCCACTTCAGAAATTTATCTCCAATTTTGAAATCAGAGGCCTTAGTTCTTTGTCAAATAACTTCTTTATATTTTCCTGAACCTTGATAGCTCTGTTATAGACCTCCTCTCTTGTTTGTTGGAGATGAATTTTCTGGTTTATTCTCCTCACCATGTTGTCTTCTTCTGTTTGTATCTCTTGAACAAGTTTGATCACTGATATCCCAAGGCTGGTAGGAAACACTACTTTTGTTCCATAGACAAGCTAGTATGGTGACATGCCAATGGATTTCTTTGTTGTAAGCCTATCAACCCACAAAGCATGTACCAACTTGTTATGCCATGACCTTTTGTCATCTTCCAATAGCTTTTTGATGATGATCACTTTTGTTTGATGATTCAGCTAATCCATTACCTTGAGGGTAATAGGCAGTTGAATGACCGAGTGCTATTTGATACTTGTGACAAAAATCAACCATTTTCTTGGATCCGAAAGCAACAACATTATCAGTGATTATTTTCCTTGGGCATCCAAACCGAGAGAGGATATGACCTTCTAGGAACCTAATGATGACTAAATCTATGGCATTCCTAGTAGGTATGGCCTCTATCCACTTAGTGAAGTAGTCTGTGGCTGTTAGGATCCATTTGTTTTGTGCAGAAGAAGCAGGGTGAATTTCTCCTATGAAATCTAGGCCCCATTGCAGAAAGGGACCTTCAACTGTGATGGGTTGCAGAGGTAAGGGGAGGAGTTTTCTTTTGCCTTCAAAAATATGGCATTTGTGGCAGGCAATTATCATCTTATGGATATCATTGAAGAGTGTAGGCCAATAGTAGCCAGCTCTGAGTATTTTGTTTGCAGTAGCCTTCCAGCTCAGGTGGCCTCCACACTCTTTTGTATGGAATTCTTGTTTAATCCTCTCTGCCTCATTTTCAGGCAAACATTTAAGCAATAGGCCATTTGGATTCTTCTAGTATAAACATTCATTCATTATGCAATAGATTCTGGCTTTTAGCTTTAAAAATATGGCCTTGGTCTTTGATAGTTCAAGAGGGGCATTGAGGTGTGTAAGCACATACAGAATGTCAGAATACCAAGGAGAGCTCTGAAAATTTTCCTCAACAGTGGGATCAGGCAATTCCTGCTGCTCATCCAAGGCATATACCATGTTAATGTCTAGGGCTTTTAGATTTGATTCAGCCATTATTTGAGCTAAGCCCTGAC
This sequence comes from Pinus albicaulis, assembly GCA_034641835.2. NCBI lineage: Eukaryota > Viridiplantae > Streptophyta > Pinopsida > Pinales > Pinaceae > Pinus > Pinus albicaulis. The sequence goes on from CM076584.1 coordinate 40,775,218, forward strand.
CTTTAATCAGTTTTGTGGGTTTTATCTCAAGGTCATATTCTAAGATCATAGCAATCCAATTTCCCCTTTTCCCATCTGGGTCTTGGGACAATATATCTCTTACCACTATATTTGGCACATAGGCTATGGTGTGGGAATGCAATATGTACACCCTAAAGTTTTTCAAGGCCTTAATCAGAGCATAGGCCTATTTTTCCATAATGTTGTATTTCAAGGGTGCATATCTGAGTGCTTTTCTGAAGAAATAAATGGGCTGTTCCATTCCCTCTGGATTCTTCTGTAGTAGGACTGTAGCTATTGTATGCTTGGAGGAAAATGAAAAAATCAAGAAATATTTTGAGAAATATGGGCTGATTAGGGTAGGAGCCTGGGTGAGTGCAAGTTTAACTGTTTCAAAAGATTTCTTGGCTTCAACAATCCACTTAACTCCTACACCTTTCTTCAACATGTTAGTCATATTCCTAAGGTGTTCAGCTAAGTTGGGAATAAACCTCCTGAGGAAGTTGATTTTCCCAATGAAGGACTGTAACTCTTTGATGTTTCTTGGGTGTGTGATTTGTAGTATTCCATCAACTTTTTGTGGGTCTATCCTAATCCATTTCTCAGATATGATGTGGCCAAGAAGCTTACCTTCCTGCAGCCAAAATACAGTCTTTTTGGGATTTAATAATAGACCAAACCTTCTACATTTTTCAAACACCTTCCTCAGATGTTTTAGGTGTTCTTCATCAGTCTTGGAATAGACTGTTATGTCATCCATATAGATGACAATGAAGTATCCTATTTCATCTGAGAAAGCTATGTCCATTGCTCTTTGGAAGGTTGCACCAGCATTCATCAGTCCAAAAGGCATATTTACATACATAAAGGTGCCCCATGGAGTGGTAAAGGATGTTTTGAGTTGGTCTTCTGGGATTACTAAGACTTGGTTGTATCCTGAAAAACCATCTAGCAGGGAGATCCTTTTAGAACCTACTACCCTCTAAAGAATATGCTCCATTTTTCGCAAAGGGTAATTGTCTTTGAGTGAGGCTCTATTAAGGTTTTTGAAATCAATACACAGCCTGATCTCCCCTATTTTCTTTCTCACAACCACTAGGTTAGAGACCCAATCAGAAAACCTCACTGGAACTATTATGCCTGCCTCATACATCTTTTTAATTTCTTTTTCCACAGTAGGCAATTGTTTTGGGTTTATTCTACCAATTTTTTGTCTAAAGGGCTTCTGATTTTCTTTCAAGGGTATCTTATGTTGTATGATGTTTGTGTCATACGCTCTTAAGTCCTCATAACTCCAAGAAAACACACCAATGAATTCCTTGAAGAGGTCAATGTATTTATTTTTCATGTTTGCAGGCAGGGACTTAGCCAATTTAATCTTTTTGGGTTTCTCTTCAGTGCCTATGTTGTTGTCCTCAACATCAGAGTCTGCAATGTTCTATAGTGGGATTTTTTGCTACATCATCAAAGTCAAAAAGGTCCTCTAATGGTGCCAGACCTCGAGGTATGTTCTTGTCTTTGGTCTGCAGCACCTCTACTTCTTCACTATCTGCGTTTTTACATTTTTCGTTTGGATTTCCAATTTGTTCGTTTAGAACATTTATTTCTATGTTACAGGGTGGTTCTTCCTCATCTGAGGATTCTTCACTTAGACAGATACTGTTAAATTTAAAGTCTGAATCAGAAAATTCAAACTCGTTTCTGCCTACCAGGAAATCTTCAATCTGTTTATCGCCCTCAAAGACCTGCCAATATTTTTCATTGTCTGGCACTGCAGGTCTGAATTTGGTCTGAATGATGATCTGTTGGTCGCTTGGAGTCTTAGGGTATGAACTAGCTAGGCAAGCTAATCCATTTGCAATGACATTTTGACCCCTAGGAACAAACACTAATTCGTATTCAACAAATGTTTTCAATAAATCCATAGTGTCATTCTTGTAAGCTCTCAATCTAGGATGTTTCATTGTGTATTCACCATTCACCTGTTTAATCATCAGCTCAGAGTCCCCACACACAGTTATCCTACGGGCTCCCAATTTTTTCAACAGAGTTAAGCCTAGGATCAGAGCCTCATATTCTACAATATTTTTTATACATTTGAAGTGCAGGTTGCAGGCATGGCTCTCTGCATAATCACTCTCTGTGTTATGTATCCAAACTCCTGCCCCAGCAGTTCTCTTGGTGCATGAACCATCGAAATTCATCTCCCACAAGGGTTCATTTTCATTTTTCATTTTATCATCACATCCTCCTCTACAGCTAGGTTCGTCATTATATTGCATTATAGGAGCTGCACTAGGATGTGGCTTGTTTTGTTTTTCTTCATGGGTGTGGAAATCAGAGAGGTGACTAGTTGGCTGATTGCGTTTTGTTTCTGGTTCACTTTGAGTTTTTTCTTCAGTGCACTGTTTTGAGTTTTCTACATCATTCTCCTCTGAGTCTAGAGTAGCCATTATGTCAAAGTCCATGGGCTTTGTTTCCTTGTTTGTATCTCTGTTTCTGGACTCCGACCCTTCTAAGGATTCATCATTACAGAGGATGAAAGAGTCAAGGTCTGTATGTACAGAGTATAAAGGTGAATTTTCAGGATTTTCAGGGCTACTGACCAGAAATTTCATTTGTGCCTCTCTATACAATCTTCTAAGTTGGCCAAAGATTGGGATTGTAGCATAGACCCCATCCATCTGCATTGTGCCTTGCAGCTTGGCTCCCCATGATCTTGATAATAACATGCCATACTTGGGTGGAACATCTGCCACAACAACATCCATGACCATACACTTTGCTGGAATCTGGGTAAGGCTCACACATAAATATTTGATTAGGCCAAGACACTTTACCCTACTAGAATCAAATGAATATAAGTCTTTATAGGGACGGGTTATTTCTAGGCCTAGTCTTTCCATCACTAGTTTAGGCATCAGGTTGTGTGATGCCCCAGAATCATGCATTGCATTGTGGAGAATCTTATCATGGACATTGAGACTGATATAGAAAGGTGGCACTACCCCTTCCTGAAACTTTCCTTCTATCTTTGGACCAAACAAAAGGGCAAGTTGATCATCACTCAGATTTACAGTGTCACTATTCTCTCCTAAATTTAATGCTTTCAAAATTTGGCATTTATATACATCTTGAGTGGCCAGCTCAAAGAGTGGGACAGAGATTTTAATTTTTGAAATCTCACTCTCCAAATTGAAAGTGGACTGACTCTTTGGAATGTTCAACTCTATTTTGTTAGTCACCACCTTAGTGGTTGAATCAGTGTGCTGATTCTCACTATGTACAGTGTTAGAAACTGTTTTATCAAGAGTACTAACTGCTGACTGTTAGCCCCCTATAATTTTTTTGACAAGCAAAGTAAGGGGCTAAGTTGCTTTTGAAGCCTTCAAGGAATGCATCTCCCCTGAAGACACATCATCCTTGAAGTCTCCTGTACCTTTGCCTTTGATAAAATTCCCTCTACTGATTCCCGTTATAAATTCTCACTGATTGCAAAAGCTATGCTCCAGAAGACCTACATTTATCCCTTGTATTCCTGCAAAATATCCCTTTTCAAACCTTTTTTCCCTTTGTTAAACTCCCCCTTTTCACCCCCAAAATCCCTCCCCTAATCCTTCTAAACCTTCCCAAAATCCCCCCAAAACCATACACACACCCCTAGTGTGGTTTTATTTCCCCTTATTTCTCCTATCGTTACCCTTTGTTGGCTTGAAAATGCATTAAAATGGTCCAAAAACCATATTCTCCATATATGTGGGCCTAGCCCCTTTCAGCCAAACCCCTGCACTTTTCCCACCACATGACCGCGGCGCTAGAACCACCCGCCAGCCTGAAAAGCGCTTATCTCAAATATGTATCGGGCACAGTATTATCCGTCGATCTATACAGATCTGACGGTCGTCGCGTTCCCCGCAACATCCACTGTTCACCCTGTCCTCCTCTCTGATCGCAGATCTACCATCTGTTTAGCCATTGAACTGATGGTCGAAAATTTGTTTGCCCCGGTGGTCCTCGCCTGCGCACTATTCAGAAACCGCCGGTTTCCATCGCACCGCGTTTGGAGGTCAGACGATTTTCTCCATTTCAGAGCGATTCCACTCACCGATGGATGCATGTCACAGGCACTGTTTGAAAACCACCATCTCATTGCACGTTATTGTTCGGCTACAGACACGGAGCGATATGCATATCAGCTATCTGATCTGGGATCGCCCAATCCAATGGTGATTGCTCCATGAAGTTGCGTGGAATTTAACCCAAGGCATCCGTACCCCTGGCCCATTGTCCATCGCCCTCCGACGTGTTTTGCACTGTCGATCTCCACCGGAAATCGGACGGCCCAGATTAAATGCACGCCCGCCCATTAACCCCATACCGCCACGTTATTTTTCCACGTGTGTTCGTCGTTTCTTGTCCGTCCCCTATATAATTTCATTCCAAGGTCAAAGTTTTAATGTTTTTCAATAGAATTGCTATTTCAACGTCGCCGAGTGCATTTCTCACTATCACACATTTTTCCTCCATAAAATCCTCTGCATGCATCGTCATCCACCGTATCACGTCGTCGTTTCCACAGTCATCAACACCACCATCTCCATGCATGGTTTTCTTAATTTGTTTTCGTGTTTTGCAAAGTTACAGGCAGGCGGAAAACCGCCATGATTCATATACACTATTGTAAAGGAACAGTGCACAGAAGGAGTTGAATTTAGAGCCTGATTTTACAGAAAAATGTCCGGAAAGGTGTCTGCATCGTAAATTTCATCAAAAGGCAGAGTTCAAACTCTGCAAACCCTCTCTGGCGCCATTAAAGCTCGAATTTCATAAATGAAGATAGTACGGGGCAGTAGAGAGTTTGAGGCAAGAAATAGAAGATTTTTGGGTTTTTCAGGGATTTTAGAAGGCAAAGGTACCCGTTCAAAGACATCATGGATTGCATGGAAGGTCCAGCGTGAAGAAAACAATTTTATCAGGGTTTCAAATCAATGGAATGTTTCTTCCTGAGCAGGGACACGGTATCCATACTACTTTTATTCTATGCCGTGTTCCTGAGAATATTTCCACCCTGACAACAGTCCTGATGCTACCAAAGAATTTGATTCATGGTATGGCAGACCATAACATCATTTATTTACCTTTGTTTATTCACCAGAAGTTCTACAGAGTACTGCAGCCAAAGTATATCAGAGACATACCGAAGTAAATGGAAGCCTGGAGAAGACCACTCTTTCACCCAAAGAGCGCCATGGATAAATGCACAGAATTTAAATATAATGGGCATTGGTCCTCTTCCTTTCCAGAGTTTTAATGCTGCATTTAGTTTTTATCTACTCTCTCTGCTCCACTTGAGCTATAAATTCATGAAGAAACTCATTGTAAAGGTTGTTGATCAGTTATCAAAGAATTGCAAGCAGTTTCTTTTGAGACATAGTCTCTGTGTAAAGTTGTAAGATAGGTTGAGGAAAAAGTTTTCAGACTGAGTATCCAGCTATTGGCAATGTTGTACTTGATTGGTTTTTCTTTTTAATATGACAAGCACATTTCTTTGGATCCTGATCTAAAGCAGCAGTGATGTTTTCCTATCTCTATGTTTTATATCATTTCATTTCGTTTATATTGGCTTGCATCATAATATTGGCATAGGATTTACCCTTGTTCAGTACCCTATGTTTCTTCTCTCCTTGCCTTTGATGTTTTCTACTAAATGTGTTATCTAAGAATTGATTTCAGTTGATTTAACCAGTGTAGTGGATGTTATTGCCTGCTCTCTGATGTATGAATTAAATGAATCCGTTCTTAGATGTTCTTGTTAGGATTTAGCTGGAAGATTTGGGAACACTGGGGATTAGAGTTAGCCCTGTCCACTAGGATCCTTGTGCAACCAGCTGGCCTTTCTAAGATCCCTCAAGCTGGAGGTCGAAGCATTGAGAGTTCAAAGTCTCTCTCTGATCTCAAGTCTTTAACTTCGTGTTCTAAACCTTCATTGTTCCTCCTCCTACCATTCCATACCACATTATCATCTTTAAGATCCAATGTTTTAGATGACTAGCCCAATTGGAAGTCTACACATTGATTAGCAAGCAAATCCTTTCCTGACTCCATTGCCTAATGGTTTGAATGCTCCCTGGAATACTTCACCTCTGCCCAAATCCTCTTTGCTCATCCTTGTCTTACATTGAATCCTTCTTTCCTGATAACTAGCAAACAAATAAACAATCAAACTGTTGGAACACCTAATCCTCTATGGGTAGGTGTGGAATGCGAAAAGTCACAATGGAGTCCAAGTGACCTTGGAATGTGAAACCAAGAGTCACACCATTGTACTATAAATGTACATCTTTGTATAATGGAAAATAAGTGAGCTACACGCTTATCATTCATTGTTTTGAGTCTCTTGTGTGTGTGTGTTTATTCTTCTCATACACCATGTGTGTGCTTCAACATGGTATCAGAGCGGGCGATTGCTGGCCCTGCTCCAAACTGAGTGAGCCATTTGTGTTTATGGCCTGTGTATATCTACAAAAATTGTTGGCATTTTTGCAGCATTTAGAGAGTTTTGCTGCCATTCAGAAGTGTTTTGAAGAAAGAGCAGCATTCAGAAATTGGTTTGAAGAAAGAACAGCATTAAGAAATTGGTTTGAAGAAAAAGCAGCATTCAAAAATTGGTTTGAAGGAGGAGCAGCATTCAAAAATTGGCAGCGTTGTGTATCTGAAGGTTTTCTCAATACTCATTTTTTCTGGAATTTCTGCATTTTAAATTCTGCACCATTTTGGAGAGCTGCTGGAAAATAGTTTAAAGAGGGTTTTTGAAGAAATTTCAGGGTTTTTACTGGAAATATTTCTGAGTTTTCATTGGAAAATTTATGAGATTTCTGAGTTTTCTGCAAATCTCTAACTCTGCAAATTCTCCAATTTTCTGCTGCTATATGGCCCTCTGCAATTTTTTGAAGAAAAGTTATGGGTTTTTGAAGAAAATTTTCTGAGTTTACTGGCGAAATTTTCTCTGCAATTTCTGAAAGTTACTCTGCTGAAAAATTACAAACTGCTGTACATTTGTAAAATTCCTGCAAGAAGAAAAAAAAAAGTTCTGTTCCTACTCTCTGCTGTTTTTAAATTAAAAAATAAACAAAAAATAAAAAATAAAATAAAATAAAAAAATTTCAGTCTTTTTGACCTGCATCCTGCTCTCTCAACCCGTCATACCCTCAACACTACAATCTCACTCCACTCTTAACGCTCCCCCTCACCCTACAGCACTCGTTGTACGCACACACCATCGCCTCACCTCAAACACCGCTCCCTCTGCATCACTTCCCAATCCACCCTTCGAGCCCTGCAACACTACGATCTTCACCTTCACACCTTCACAAATCTGCAAATTGCTGTCGTGCCACCGAGCTCTCACCCTACTCTACACGCTCATCCCTCACACCTATCCTAGGCAGTCGCCCCTCTCACGGCTCTGTCACACAACCCACTACACTACCTTTTAACTCCTCACACTACCTACGCTCAATCACACCCCCCTCTCCATAACGCCTTCCCACTCATGGACTTTCGGCCTCCCATTCCATTTTTTCCATTTAGGTCTTATCCTTAATACAAATCCATTTAATTTCTTTAAAAAAAATATATAATACTTTCCCCCCACCATATAATATCTCTTCCTTTCCATTTTTATTCATTCCTTTCCCATTAATTCGATTCACACGTTAAATTAATTCCCCTCCCACCATTCGATTCCCTTCCCCCCCATTAATTCGATTCCCTTTTATTAATCCCTTCTCTTTCCTTTTAAATTTATTTTAATATAAATCCCATCCCATCTCAATAAATTTTCCTCCCATTTTTTATTCCCATTGATTTATTTTTTAATTAATTTTAATTTATTTATTTTTTAATTAATTAAAAAAAAAAAAAAACACAGCAGAGAGAGAGAGAGAGGAAGGACATTGAAGACGAAAAAGAGATATGAACAGCAGAAATGAAGAAAATGACATGTGAGCAGATGGACTATATTTAGAGAAAAGTGAATTTGACATTTTATGATTTGTAGCATTGACATGAAGGTGATTTTTTGAAAAAATTCACATTTGAAGACAAGTTTTCCATCATTGAAAACAACTATTTGAAGAAGAAAATTCAGCTGCCATAAAAAGATTCTTGCACGTGTTTTCAACTACACATTTATAAATATTTTGCAGAGATATGTATTGAGCTAATATTGTATTTTGAGTGGAATTTGCCTCTTCATTCATAGTTGGAATCAGTGAATTTGAGTTGTTGGATTGTTGATTGCCCTCCATCATTTGAGGAGCAGATTTTGTACTTGAGATTTCCATAGTTGGAAATTATTTGCAGTCATTTGTATTTGTTGAATCGCATTGTAAACGGGTGCATTTTCGGTTGAAGCCGACACCCTTCAATTTTTAGCCTAAGTTATTGAAAATGGCTAAAATCAATGAGGTATTAGTGTTGTTGAATAACCTCATTCATTCCAATGTTGATGACATGATAAAAATGAGTAAGGATGCTCTTTGTAACATTCAAAGTTGTTTGCAAAATGCACATGAGAAGATTGAGTTTTTACAGTTGGAAATTTAGCTTCAGCAAGATGAACTTCAGCAAAAGAGTCACCATTCTGAACCTGTTTCTGTTCAGAAGATTGTGAAGGAATCTCATCAAAAGAAAGAAGATAAAGTTGCAGATGATTCACATTCAGTTCCTTGTACTAGAGTAGATGTACATGCAGATGCAGCAGTTCAACCTGCACTTCTCAAGCCCATCATCAGACCTTGGGAAGAGCTTGTCCACAACAAGCACCAAACTGGTCTTGGATATGACAAGGATGTATCCTTTCATATTCCAGACTACACCAAGCCCATCATATTTCAGAGTGTCGGATTCCTGTATGATAGTGCACCTGCAGCTGTTCTAGATCCTGCTCCACATCAACAACACCTGATTGTAAAATGCCAACACTGTGATCGAGTTGGCCATATGAAAGATCACTGTTTTGATCTTCATCCATGCAAGCACTGTGGTTGGCACACTCATTCTTCACACAGATGCTTCAGACACAAGCCTCCTGCAAGAACCAAAATTCATCTTGGATGGATTGCTTCTTGGCATTGGGCATCAGCAGCCAAGAAGATGTTTAAGTCGCATGTCAGAACATGTTCATGAGTATTGAGTAAACTTGCAGTTGAATTTTTTCCATCATCTCACCTTGTCCCTGACAGGGGGGAAAATGGTGGTCATGTACAAGCTTCGACAACAGATCAAGCGAGCCTGAGCCACAATCTCTCATTCCATGTTCATAGTTGTAGCCAGAGACACAGCAGTTCAAGCGAGCCTAAGCCTGAGCCACAATTCGTCATTCTGGATTCAGAGATGTAGCCAGAGACACGGATGCCCATGAGCATGCCTTTGGTTGGTGGAAAACCTTAAACCATCATCTTTGGTTGGTGGATAACCTAAAACCATCACAAGGTAGTAGACCTCCCTTCTTTTAGGTCGAAGGTCTCCCTTTCATATATGAGAAACACTTCCTCTAGCAGAAGCCTTCAGCTTAGCAGCCTTCAGCTTCTTGCCAGCTTTGGTTGAGTTCCAAGAAATGCTTCAAAGCATTCTAGAGTTGTTGGTAATCGTAAAACCATCACAGGTAGTATACATCCCTTCTTTTAGGTCGAAGGTCTCCCTTTTTTATGAGGGACAATTCCTCTAGCAGAAGCCTTTAGCTTCTTGCCAATTTTGGAAGAGTTCCAGGAACTGCAACATGTTTTGCGTTCCAGTGTTGGTGGTCATCCTCAAACCACTTCTTTTTTCCAACATTTTCAGAGAGTTGATTCAGCCCAAGTGCTGCCATGTATACTTTGCAGATTTGTTTTACAACCCTCTTCTTGGACTCACACATACCCCTTCGGATTAAGGGGGGATGTTGGAACACCTAATCCTCTATGGGTAGGTGTTTAATGCGAAAAGTCACAATGGAGTCCAAGTGACCTTGGAATGTGAAACCAAGAGTCATAACATTGTACTATAAATGTACATCTTTGTATAATGGAAAATAAGTGAGCTACACGCTTATCATTCATTGTGTTGAGTCTCTTGTGTGTGTGTGTTTATTCTTCTCATACACCATGTGTGTGCTTCAACATGGTGTTTAACACAAACAAAAAAACCTTGTGCCTATAACTAGCCTAATATCCTAAAATTTGAGCTTCAAAGATACAAAACCTTTGCTTATATAGAGAGATCCCTCTCTGGACCCAGGAGGGCTAGATCCTGAGGTCTGAAAGTGGTTTGATGTTGTCTCACCTTTTGGTATTGCCAATCTGGCCAAAACATGGGAACCCCAACAGAGACAACATTTATTGTAATCAATTTTGTAAATTTTAGTTTAGAATTTATATAAATACTTCATCATTTGAAGTAATAGATGTTGGGATTTGTAATGAGGTAGAATACCATTCGTTGTAATGTTGTTCACTAAGTTCAAGTGACCATTTGCAAGTAATACAAGACGAGTTGTTTTAGGATTCATGTGGTGTATTCAATGGTGAAGTGCTTCTATTGTTACTATGTTTTCTATTGTTTTTCCTTTCTCTGTATATCAAAAATTCTAAATTGTAAAACAGAAAGTGTGATGAATAGGACATGTTATTTAAAACACCTTGTTGGGTGTGGAGCCTGATTATCTTCTTTATTTTTCATCACAGCGTTGGACCCCTGTTCTAAACAAGGCGGCAACGTCGCCCATAATTAAACACTGCATGCGGGGTCCATGGGGAGGTGGCTGCAACTTTATGGAGCGCCCCCCCCCGGCAGGGGGTTTCGGGGGCAGCGCCCCCGAAGCTAAAGACAGATGTAAAATTGCCTTGTAAAAGTATTATAATTTCTAGTCAATCTGGGTCATTCATCAGGCAAATGATCTGACGATAGAAGTTATGTTTAATTTAGGGTTTTTTCCCTAGAAGGCAACCCCTCTCTTTTTATGAGGGTATTGTATTGTGTTGTGTATTGTATGTGTATTTTCAGAGCAAAAAATAGATCGGGAGAATGTGAGAGAGAAAAAAGGATATTACAAAAGATTTGTTGTAGGTTGTGTCTCTTCATTTTGCTGGATAATAGAAAGGAAGGACTGGCTATTCAGGTGGACATAACCCAAACTGGGTGAACCATGTATATCTGTGTCTCTTTGGTTTTAGGTGTTTTCTGTGTTTGTGTTTTCTGCATATTTTATGTGTTGGATTCCTCTGTAATATATAATTTTCTAACACACCATATTTTGGCTGATTTTACAATTTAAATGTTCTCCAGTTGAAGTCAGATTGAAAAATAATTAATTGCATTTCAGTATCAACTGAAATTCACTTTTATGCCATATCCATTATCCATTTAAGAATCCAAAAGAATCAATTTAATGCAACCTAGCTTGCCATGTTTCACTCAAGCTTGATACTTCTACAAATTGATCACCCGAAGCCTCTTTGACTCCATTGCCCAATGGCCTTCCCTTGTTGTTCCAACCAAAAAAATTAAAAAACCAAACTCTAAGCCAATTAACTAGCCTAAAATTTCCAAGAAAACAAAGCTAAATTTTACAGAGGGATCCCTCCCTAAAGCTGGCAGGCTAGATCCCAGCTTCCAAAGCGGTTTTGATTTTACCTCTGTGGTTTTTTCTTCATCCTTGAAATTATGGAGCGATAACAGACATGAAAATTGCTATAGTATGAGCGAGAGTGTTTCTTGTTTTGACCTTGTACACACAATATTCTTACACAGTGAACATGTTTAATAATGATTGATGATTCTTTTAGTAAATCAGGTCTTAATTTCTTAAATGATTTTGTTACACAGAGATATATGAGGTAGAATTTGTTGTGCGGACTTGTTATGAGGCTTTTGTGCTTATCTTTCTTAATTTTCTTTTCACAAAGAATGGTTTTGAATTGATCTTGAATTTATTTCAGCATTTACAGTCTTTTCAATGTTGTTAAGGCATTGTTTGGTTTCCAATCAAACAATAGTTAGGATTTACCTTATGTTTGTCGATAATTAGGCTTTCCTTTCGCAATTGCTAATAGTTCAGGGTTGCCTTTATTTTTCCAAATGTTTGATCGAAACTCGTTTCAATTGTCAGGATTGGTGTTTATTCTTTCTCAAGTTTCCTTTGAGGTGCAAGATTCAATTTAATTTGTTGAGATTAATGCACAAGTTAGACTAGAATTGTATTGGCAAGTTGCTAGGGGATCTCTCTCACATTTTCAGTGTTGCGTCTCAAAATTCACAAATCCCGGATTGACAATTAAATTTTGGTCCATTAATATGCCCTATACTACTCCCAAAATTTTGGCACCGTTGTTGGGGAGGCGCTTAGGTGATTGACCTTGGTGTCCTGTTGCATTTGGTTTATTTTTTACCTAGTTTCTCTTGCAAATTTATGTTCTTTGAATTTATTTATTTCCTGCACATCTTGGTTATTTTAAGTTTTTTCATTTTCTATAGTGTTGTAAGAAACCCCCCCCCCCCCCACACACACATATATATATATACATTATTCTTGTGTTAATGAATGTACCAGTTGGCTTATTGAAAATAGGAAAATGGTATTTTGAGGAATCATTCAATGAGGAGTCTTGATGTTGCGATAGACATATACAAATAATCCAATGATGAACTCATAAGTGAAAATTTTAGTTATTTTCTTGAAAATAAAGATAATATTATTAAATATTTGATTTCAAAGTTGGATGATTTGCAAGAACAACAGAAGAAGGATAAAGAACCATTGTTAATATTTTTCCCCAATTGAATGAAGAAGCAATTCCTTGGAAGGTGTCCACTTAGTAGCCCAAAAGTTTGCAAAATTTGTGAGGAGGCTCATTCAACTGAAAATTTCCCATCACTACCAGTACTAATAAAGGTTGTCAGGAAATCAAGTAAGGAATCAAATCATTTTCTCGTAATAAATAAAAAATTATTATCATTCGATACTTGGATTAATGCTTATTCTCCTGAGCAGGTTCCTCAACATGTTTATAATCATGCAGTTTCATGGAAAAAATTTAATCCTCCTCCAATTGAATACATTAATTCATGGCCATAGTGCCCCCCTCCTTGTCCCTCTTCTTCAAGTCAGATATACCCTTGCCCTCAAGAATGGTTTGGAGATTTTTCTCTAGAGAAGTCTTTCATGAAAAATCAATTACTTCATCAACTACAACAACCACAATTTTCATTCAATGTAATATCAAGTCATTCTCCTCCATTTTCCCAGTTACCTTTGTAATATTACCCTAATCCATACCCTACCCCTTATCCTAATCCATACCCTACTCCTTATCCTTACCCATACCCTATCCTTGATCCTAGCCCTAGTCAAAATCTTTATTCAAACCATAAACCTAGCCCTCATTCAAACCCTAAACCTAGCCCTCATTCGAATCCTAGACCTAGCCCTTATTTAAACCCTAGCCCTAACTTTAATTCAATCCTTAGCCAAAACCATTTCCCCATCTAATCCAAACCAACAGGTTGCACAAAAATTTGAAACACCTATTCTTCTTGTTGATTCCCCTATTGGACGAAATGTTACATCTTCCATATTGGGGAAGGACGTGAATTTAGAGACTCCCCCCATTACCACAGAACCTTCACCCCTGGAAGAAGCCTTGACTCAAATACCATTAGAGGAATAATCTATAATTGAAACCTATTCTAAAATTGTTGTTGAAACTCAAAACCTTAAAATTTCCCTTAACCATTCTTGTCAACCTAAAAAGAAGATATTTGAGCCCGAAATTGAGGTATTTTTATCTTGTCTTTCACCAGCTCAATTATGCCTCTTAGAAACTGATTATCAAGTTGTGGAAGGCTTTCATCAATTGGAGCATCATGAATATGTGGATCCCATTGAATTTAGGTTTCAAGAAGTCATCAACACACATCATTCCCTCATCATTCAACGACTCTTGGTACCATATCAATTAAAGTAATTGGTTGCTCATACTTTGGTATGTCTTGAATTTTATTCTTTAAAACTAAGTGTGAGTATATTTATCATTCTGTTACACACAAGGTCATCAAACTGTCATTTCATTCATAAAATCCGACAATTGGAGTGGAAATAAAGAAATTTTCTTTAATAAATTTTGATTTTAAAAAGTAATTTTATGTTCCTATATGTAATAAGCACTTCATGTTACTAAAGTTGCAGTTAAAAGTTTTTAAAAATTTAAAGGTTCCAAAATATTCAATGTTCCAAAGAAGCCACAATAGTCCAAAAAATTGCAATGTCCAAGGTTACAAAGTTCAAAAGAATGAAATTCATGCTTCAAAAATACTTGTGGGGCCCATCATCACTAAAAGATAGTAATTCCATGTTTATAAAAGGCCCAAAATGTCACAAACATATGTAGAAATTATATATAACCAATGTGTTATATATCCAAGATTCTCCTGATCACACACTATTTTAACTTCATGCATAATACAGAATCTATTCCACCATTGATCATCACATTCGGAAATAAACACAATTGCAATGCACACATGAAACCATAAAAATTCACACACATTAACACAGTTTTTTTCACGGGAAAGCCTGAAGCTAAAAACCCCAACTATCTGTATATAATATATGTCATATAGATCATGAAACAATCCTCATACAAAGCTTATCACAAGCTCTCAGTACAATCCAATTGCTACACACTAATCAGCCTCTGATTTTGCAAATCCATGCGCCGATCTTTGCTAGCCTTTAGCTTGCCTCTACTTCGAAATCCCTGATGAATAATGGCTCATAATGAACTCGGATCCATCCTATATTGACTGCGCAATCCTCATTGGAATCTCCATCAATGTGTGGTGCAAACTCATGCAACACTATAGTCACAACTGATAGTCACACTTGCTCTTTCATCTACCTCTCCACTGGTCTCCACTGAAACTGTCCATGCACTGTAGTTAACTAATGTATTCTTTAGTTGATTAATGAGTTAATATTTAGTGAATTAATTATTAATTAATTCACACCACTCTCACTAGTGTATCAATCAGTTAGACTAGATACAACTAGCTCAATTGTGTCTAACTAAGTTAAACTGAACACAACTCCACCAACTACTTCTACAACTCCACCAAACTCTATCACGTGAGTTGTAACTGAAGTCTCCATGAAATAGCTCCACTTAACCCTTAGGAATAGCGTAATTCCTTCTGTCAGCTCCTGTACCACATCTGTGCACTTAACTGAAGTGCTCCAAAAGAATAAGATAATGTTTAGAGTCCAAATATTATTAAGAGCTAATAATATTCGACATATCTATTTTTAGACTGGCAATCTAAAAATAGATTCCACCCAATATGTCTAAAAATAGAAATCCATCTATTTTTCCAACTTGACCAACCATCCACAAATAGCATCCTGCAACTCATAGAATATGATCGACATGTCTAAAAATAGACTTTGCGCCAAAAGTCACCTGTGTGGGTCCCACCTAGTTTAGGTGATCACTTTCCAACTAGGATCAGGAATTATGTTTCAGGATGCCTCCTTCACTGTTTCTTGTTGCAATATTCATCAACATATTTCATTTAAAACACATTTTTTTTCTCAAACTAGAGAAAATTTGAGGGCGTTGTGCATATATACACTGCGTTGCGCTTCCAGAGGAAGGCGCTGCGCGTAGGAAGACTGCGCTGCACATAGGTGGCTTGCGCTACGCATGGGGAAGCATTGCCCAAATTTTCCATTTTACCACCAAATTCAACTTTTCAAAGCTCCACTCCATATTATTTCACCTCCAAGCTCTATAAAAAGTAGGTTAACTCATTTTCATCCCCTCCTTTGCTTTATATCCCAAGGAATTGATCAAGAGCTTAGTCTTTTAGGGTTTTCCAAAATTTCATGATGTTGGTCTTCCAAATGATAGGTTTATGATTTAAACCCTAATTTCCTTATCCCTACATCTCTGTTTACTGTTTATACATCACCTCCATCCATCACAAATCCATTTCCCTTCATTTCTATCATTTCCATACAAAACCTAATCTACCCTATGTATTTCTAGGGTAGGATTGTGTTTATGAATTTTCAACCCCCGCCCCTCAATCATTTCCCAAATTTCCTACTTCCCTAATTCAATAAAATCATCTTCTATCCCCCTAAATTTCCTTAAAATTTTAGGCAACTTCCAAGTCCATCATACCACCTTATTCCTTCATAGCAGAAAACTTCACTGTTTTTTCTTGTCTATCATCTAGAGGTTCATCATGGAAACATATTCTTAACCATCAAAGAAAAGAAAACACCACAAAGGGGGGAAGATATTGAGGTATGTGCCCTAAAATTCCAAGTAAATCACTTCCTCACCATTCATTATAAAATGCTTTCAAGATGTCAACTACCTAGGGTTTTGCCAAAGAGTGGAGGAGGTAGGTTTCCATGAGCAGCTTACAGATTTGTTTGCCGCCAATTTGAAGGGAGAAAAGGCCACCATTGAAGGGATTTATTTCACATTTTCAGTAGATGCTATCTCTCTTGCTACATGAATACCAAATCGTGGTTAATATTGGTTCAAAGGCATGAACCTAGACCTTGAGCAATACAAACCCTACATAAAATCATAGTACAAAGAGGCTCATACACATATTTTCCCATTCAGATACTTGCTGGAGAGGTATGCAACATTGATGAAGGTTGTAATGAATTTTTTCACATGTGAGGGCAGGTTTTCCATATTGTACCAATATCACATTATACTGCTCATGCACTTCACAACAATGAAGTCTCTCAATTTATGAAATTTCTTGTATAGAAGTGTGATCAAGATGTCTGAAAAGGTGCAAGTAAAAAACACAAAACATTACCCTAGCCTCTTTCACCATAGCTTGGTGAAGGCCATAGCTTTCCATTAGTTGGCATAGAATAACATCACATGGGATACCTTCATTGAGGCAGTCATGAAAATGCACAAAACTACTACACCAACTCAACAACAAAACATATCACCTACCATTTCAATACAACCTATGGAGGTGGGATCATCAATAAAACTTGCTGAAGTTTCAAACAGGGCCAAGCATGAAGTTACTCACACCTATCAGAGAGGCAAGAGGCTTGTGTTTTCTCCTCAAATTGAGGAAGGATCCAAGCCTACTTCACCAGAAGAGGGATCACCATTAGTGCAACGTGACACATCCATGCATGAGGATAACATGATTTTGACGTAGTAAACTTGGAAGCTATTGATGAGCTTGAGAACCTATAGGGGGTAATAAAAGACAAGGATGCTAAGATCAAAGATCTCCAAGACAACTTGGCAAGGGAAAACTTTTTCATTTCATTTTTAGAGCAAGAAAACCAACAGTTGAAGGAAAAACTATTGGTTTTGGAGAAAATTCAGTTTGAGGCAAGAAAACATGATGAGAAAATAAAAGTAGTGATTGAGCATGATGAACATGATGAGCATGAAAAATGAGTGAAAAAATGTGTTCCTTCATCACAAAGCCACGGGACAGGTGAAAACGATTGGGGTTCGAGTAAAGAATCTATATAAACTGGATGTAGAGGACTGCACAAAACTGAGAAGTAAATCAAAGAAGGTGGAGATTCGAGACATCGGTGAGTTATGGAACAAGAGGTTGGGCCATCAACACCATAGCGCTTTAAGGATCATGTAACAGATTTCTTAAGGACTTCCAAAGGGTGCACTTGCATAGAGAGAGTGTGTACATAGGGGAAGTATACCAAAGACACCTTTCATGATAAGGACGGACAAGCCAAGGTTATCCTTGATATATTTCTCTTAGATGTGTGTGGACCGTTCTCGAAAACTTCCACAGCAAAGCACAGGTATTATGTGATATTTTTTGATGATTTTTCAAGAAAGTGTTGGATTTTCTTCATGCAAAATAAATATCAGATGTTCTCCAAGTTTTGTGAGTTCAAGGAACTTGTAGAGAAAGATACATGGATGAAGGTGAAGGCTCTGAGGAGAAAAAATGTTGAGAATACATCTCTAATGAATTCAAGAAATTCTGTGCCTCAGAAGGAATTCGAAGAGAATTGATTTCACCTCATAACCCATAGAAAAATGGGGTTGTAGAAAGTAAGAACAAAAAGATTGTGGGAGAAGCACGAGCTATGTTGCCTGATCAAGGCCTATCATTGCATCTATGGGTGGAAGCATCCAATACAACAATATTTTTGCATAACATAAGTCCTCATCAGATACTTGGGATGAGTACACCAAAGGAGGATTTTTCAGGTAAGAGACTGGATGTGTCATGTTTTATATTTTTTGGTTCATCTGTTTATTTCCATGTGAAAAAATATGCTAGAAAGAAGCTAGATCCAATAATAGAGTTGGGGATATTTTTGGGGTAAAATATGTGAAATTTGATGAAGAAAAAGCCATGTGATTGTCCCTTGAGAGGGAGCTTGAGTTGCATGTAGTTGAGGAGCTCTTGCCTCCAAAGGATGGACCTCAGGATGTGGAGAAACCACAAATAGAGGAATCGAGAGTGGTATAAACCACTCATGCAGAGCCATCCACCAGAGATGGAAGCGCACCAAATAGGCTTACATATTATTACTGGATGCGAGAGAGAATATGGGAGCACCCACATCACAACGCAGGCAGAGAAGGTCCCCAGAGCGGTACACTCGACACATGGCTCTTATGAGCGAAGGTATTGAGATAGAACCATCCTCTTTTGAGGAAGCAGTGCAACAACCAGTGTGATTTGATGCTATGGTTGAGGAGTATGACTCCATCATCAAAAATAGTGCTTGGGAATTTTTCCCAAGACTAGTGGGGAAGTTAGTTGTAGGACTAGGTGGGTCTACAAGGTGAAGCGGGAAGCAGATGGGAGTGTGGAGAAGCACAAGGCTAGATTTGTGGCCAGTGATTCTCTCAAGTGGAGGGGATTTACTATGATGAGACTTTTGCACCAATCACAGGCTACTAATATGTTAGATCCATCCTTTCACTCTCAGCATAGATGGCATGGAAGATACATTAGATGGATGTAAATACAACCTTTCTCAATGGAATAATTATTGAGGAATAAGTGCACATTGAGAATCCAGAAGGTTTTGAGACCTTAGACAAGGAGTCAGATGTGTGAAGACTCAAGACAACACTGCATGGGCTGAAGCAAGCAACTCGTGCTTAGTACACCAGGATTGACAACTATTTCACCAATGCGAACCTTTATCATATTGTGGTTAATGGTAAGATTTTGATTATTGTACTTTATGTCAATGATCTGATACTAACAGGTAATGAAAAACTCATAAATTCTTACAAATAGGATCTTACAAGAGAATTTGAGATGAAGGGCATGGGGCACTTACATTATTTCCTTGGATTGGAAATATGGCAAAGATATGGGCAACTTTTTGTATCTTAGGGCAAGTATGCCAAGGAGATTCTGAGGAAGTTCCACATGGAGGGAAACAAACCCATGGAGATTCCTTTAGCAGGAAATTAGAGGAAGAAGGATGCTACTTCAGGTGAAGTAGTGGATGTTATTGTTTGCAGATGGTTTCTGGGTTCACTCATGTATTTGGTGAACACGCAACCCGACATATGCTACGCAGTTAACCAGCTTAGCCAAGATATGGTTAAGCTGACCAAGATATTTTGGAAGGCAGGGAAGCATGTGTTGAGATATATTAGAGGCACTATAGAGTATGGATTATGGTACAAACGAACAAAGGGAGTGAAGCTTCAAGGCTTCACCGATGGAAATTGGGCAGGGAGTCCATTCGACAGGAAGAGCACATCAGGAGGCATCATCAAAATAGGATCATCAACAGTTTCTTGGTACAACAAGAAACATAGATCAGTTGCACTCAGTTTAGCAGAGGTAGAGCACATGGTGGCCAGTCAGGCAACATGCAAGGCCATGTGGATGAGGAATATACTTGTTGGTTTATTTGGTCAACAAATGGATCCAATGGTGATACATTGTGATAACCATAGTTTCATAAAACTCTTGGTTAATCTAGTATTTGTAGGAATTTACAGGGTAAATTCCTTAGATCAAACACCAAAGGTCACCGCTCAAAAATATATCACAAATCAGTACACCAATCTATCACATGGTTAAAACCCTCAAAGAGGGAAACAGTCCACGGCCTGAGCCAACACGGCCACTTCAGGCAATTTATTAATATAAAAAGAAAGTTTACATATGTTTCTCTCATAAAAGGTTACTAGCCAAATGACCCTCCATGCTCTTTAAATAAATATCATGGACCAATCAGGTGTTAAGCCATAGATCAAGTGTCGCTAATACCGAGGAGAGAGTGAACCCGTCAGATTATAAGTTACAAATGTACATAGTAAAGAAACACACTTTACCTAACTCTACACTAGACCAAGTTATACTTAACTATTTCCTATGTTTCAAAATATCCTAACATCCCCCCTTAAGAACAACTTGGGATAGGATTCAAGGATTTTCAAAGGTGACAAAAAAGGAGCCTATTTCCTATGTGTCAAAATATCCTAACATCCCCCCTTAAGAACAAATTTGGATAGGATTGAAGGATTTACAAAGGTGACACAATAGGAGAAGGAAGGAGGCATTAAAGCCTATCCCCCCTTAATGATAAATTTCATGAGCTCCAAGCATGGATCGAATTTTAATAAACTTCGCTTCTATGAGAGCCTTTGTAAAGATATCGGCTACTTGATCATTGGTTGGACAATACTGCACTTCAAGAACACGATCATGAATGAGATTTTTTATGAAGTGTATGTGGAGCTCAATGTGTTTCATACGCTACTGCTGAATTGAATCTTTACATAGATGAATGGCACTTTAATTATCACACCAAAGTGTATTTGGATGTTGTTGATGAAGACCAAATTCAGACAGGATATGTCGAAGCCACATGGCTTCCTTGCTGGCTTCAATGACACCATGATACTCTGCTTCTGCCGAAGAAAGAGAGATGGCACTTTGTTTCTTACAAGACCAAGTAATAGGTCCTGAACCAAGAGTGAATACATATCCTACAATAGATTTTCAATCATCAGGGTCACCAGCCTAATCAAATTCAGTGAAACCAATCAACAATGGAGATGCTCTTGCACTGTAATGAATCTCGAACTGAAATATACCTTGAATATATCGAAGTATTATTTTAGCTGTTTTCCCATGAATTTCATG
This sequence comes from Pinus albicaulis, assembly GCA_034641835.2. Classification (NCBI taxonomy): domain Eukaryota; kingdom Viridiplantae; phylum Streptophyta; class Pinopsida; order Pinales; family Pinaceae; genus Pinus; species Pinus albicaulis. The sequence continues at coordinate 40,796,416 of CM076584.1, forward strand.
AGGTTGGCACATAAACCGAGAAACAAGACCAACGACAAAGGAAAGGTCAGGATGGGTATGGGTTAGATACAAAAGTTTACCAACAAGTTGATGGTATAACATAGCATCAACTTCAGGGGTAGTACAAGTGACTGAAAGCTTGACTCCAGACTCAAAGGGAGAAGGGGCTTGTTTACAGTCTTCCATGTGAAAATGGCATAGAATATCACAGGCATACTTGGACTGAGAAATGGTAATACCTTCTTTGGATTGCAAGACTTGAAGACCAAGGAAATAGTGAAAGTGTCCTAAGTCTGTCATTTCAGACTTATTTTTGAGGCTAGACTTTACATGCTTTATACGGTTTGGATCACTACCAGTAAGGATAAGATCATCAACATAAAGAAAAAGGATGGTGAAGGACTTACCCACTTTCTTGGTGTAGATAATGTTGTCAGAATGACACCTAGAAAAGCCATTATCTAATAGAATTCTATCCATTTTAGCATACCAATCTCGAGGAGCTTGTTTGAGACCATAGAGAGACTTCCTAAGGTGACAAATAAGGCTAGAGTCATTTTGGATAAAGCCAGGGGGCTGTTCCATGTAGATTTATTCATGCAAATATCCATGTAAGAAAGTGGATTTAACATCCATCTAATGGAATTCCCATTTAAAGGAGGCAGCAAGGGAAAGAACAAGGTGGATAGAATTCATTTTGGAAATAGGGGAGAAGGTTTCAGTATAGTCAATGCCTTCAACTTTTGAAAATCCTTTAGCAACAAGATGAGCTTTATGTCTATCCACTTTTCCATTTGGTCCAAACTTTGTTTTTTAAACCCATCTGCATCTGACAATTTTTCTTCCTTTTGGAAGAGGAACAAGATCCCAAGTATCATTTTCCAATAAGGAACGATATTATTCATTCATATATTCATCCCAATATGTATGATTGGAAGCTTCTTCAAAGGTGTCTCGATCAGGATTTTCTGGAACTTGAGCCAATAAGGAAGAGGCTCTTTCGAACTGAGAACATGTATGTCGTTGATCTGCAAGGTCACCTGCAAGAGAACCTGTTGCATCCCGAGTAGAGCAGACCCATCTTGGAAGAAATGGAGTAGAAGGAATATCTTCAAGAGGTGGAGGAGGATTTTCATCCTCGCTGTCATCATCTAAACTAGAAGGAATGGTATCAAAAATAGAATATATAGAGAGAGGTGGCACTTATGCCGAATCAGGCTAGCAGGAAAAAGGTGGCACACCTGCTGAACTAGGCTCGTAGGTTGATATATTTTCATCAAATTTTACATCTCTTCTAATGATTATATTTTTGGATTTTGGTTGAAGAAGTATATATCCTTTGACATCTTTAGAATATCCAACAAAAATTCATTTTTCACTCTTAGGTTCTAAGGCTTTATGTTTCGCATCTAGAATGTGGGCCCAAGCATCACTTCCAAAAACACAAAAGTGACTTACATCTGGTTTGATTGAGCTCCATGCTTCTTCTGGAGTTATATTCCTTAAAACCTTAGTAGGAGTGTGATTTACTATGTAATTTTCATAGTTAATTGCTTTTGCCCAAAAATTGAGACTAAGACCTTTACATTGAAGCATACAATTAGCCATTTCTTTTAAGGTGTGATTCTTCCTTTCATCTACACCATTTTGTTTTGGAGTATATGGAACACTATGTTGCAATTGAATGCCATGCTCAATTTAGAAGTTGATAAATTTGTTGTTAACATATTCTCCTCCATTTTCTGATATTAACTTAATAATTTGATGTCCAGATTGTTTCTCAAAAAAGGTCTTAAAGGCAAATAACATGTTAAAAACTTCACTCTTGAGTTTTAAGAAGTATACCCAAGTGCGTCTGGAAAAATCATCAATGAAGGTTAAGAAGTACTTTCAACCAGAGAAAGAAACAATAGCAAGTGGACCACATAAATCTTTGTGCACAAGCTGCAAAGGGGCTGAAGCGCACCAAGAGGCACATTTGTCAAAACTATCCCGATGATGTTTTCCAAGTACACATCTAGATCCAACACCATCTCGGCAAGATACCATAGGAAAACCTGTCACCATATTTTCTTTACAAAGAGTTTGAAGGGAGCGATAGTTTAAGTGACAAAATCACTCATGCCATTTGCTCACTTCATCATTATAAGCAACAAAAATAGAGGGAAGACATGGAGACCCAAATTTGTCAAACGTATAAAACCTTGTGGAATCATCAGCAATGGCAGTAGCTAAAATATGTCTAGGATCTTTGAGGTCCTTGATTACAACGTCATGAGGTGAGAATTCTACTATTTTCCCTTCACCTGAATGAGTTATCTAATAAACAGATAGAAGGTTGCATGACAAGGTAGGAACACATAGTACATCATTAAATTGACCATTATCTAGATGAATGGTTCCAGATCCTACAACACTAAGAGATTTATCATCACCAACATAAATATGTTTGGTATTACAATCATTTAAAGAAGAAAACATGGCTTTATTTTTGGCCATGTGGTAAGAAGCTCCAGAATCAATGAGCCACTCATGAGAATGAGATGAACAAGATACACTTAATGCATAACCAGATGCTTAACAACCACAAGCAGAAAATGCCATTCCTGAAGATGAAGTTGAAGAGGTATCCAAATTGATGTGGTGCTTCTTCATTGTTGCTTCCAAGGTTTCCATATTTTTAAAACATTTGGACTCTACATGGCCATCAAGATTACAAAATTTGCAATGTCTATCTATTTTCTTCCCTTTGTTTTTAGTTGCCTTATCAGTTTGTTGGGTTTCTTTTTCATTTTGCGGCTGAAATTGCTTAGGACCCTTGTTTGGTTTAGGACCATACTTTAGGATACTGCTTCTTGGGATTGTTTTGATATGGTTGCCATTGGGCTGCTAAGGATTTCTTAGAAGCGTTTCCAGAATTGATAAGACCAAGGTGTAAGATTTTTTCTTGTTCTCTTATCAAAGAATCACAAAAGGCATCAAAAGAGGGGTTCTTGTAGGTTGTTCCTTGAGAAATGATGGATTCTCTAGTGGAATGGAAGGTGGAAACAAATACAAAGTATGTAGGGCCAAGCTTAGCAAGAATGGAATAGATGAGGCTACCATCTTCATTTTTGACCTTACAACCTTCTAAAATAAGTCTAAGGGTCTTGAATTTGGACAAAAAATCTTCTATAGAGGAGAAATTATTGGGGTCCAAAGTAAGCAACTCATTTTCAATCTGGTGGGCCCTGATTTGATTTTGAATGCCAAAAACAGTATTTAACATTTTCAGGGCTTCATCAGGGGTGTCAATTTCAAGGATATGAAATCGAAGATCTTGAGCAATGGACATTCCTGTCAACCCTCGTTATTGATCTTGTTTATTTTCAAATTTAGCAGATTTATCTCGATCGGTAGGTTTAGTTTCTTTTCCTGTGGATATTCTATAAATCCCTTTACTTCTAAGTAAATCTACCATGTGAGGTAACCATTGGAAATAATTGGTGCTGTTAAGAATAACCAGGAAAGCACTTTCCATTTTTAAAAATTGAACCTAAAAAGGGTGAAACTAACTGCTCCAATGGAAAGATATCAAAAAATTAGGCCGATTAAAAAAAAAACGGCTCGAAAAACATCTTTCAGATGAAGAGGTTATGCCTTTTTGAAAAAATTGAGTTGAAGATGTCGAATAGTTACAGGAACAGTTGAAATTTTATGATGAAGTTCTAATTTAAAAAAAATCCCGCCCCCTTTAACAAAAACCTTTTTAGAAAAAGAAGCTTGAGAAAGAGACTTGAACCCAAGATCTCTATTCTCATAAACTAACTTTACACCAAGTGAGCTAGTAAAAGGATTTTTTAATTGCTTGAAAGGAGAAAGGGTTTTTTTTTTTTTTTTTTTAAACTCTTCAGAGTGTGTGCTTTTTCTTGCACAAAAAACACAAATCTGAGCACAAAAAAATGAAATACAACCCTTATGGCAGAATTTTATATTTTTGATTAGCCTTACCGACAACTATCCCTTTTTTGCTATTTCCGATTTCCCGAGATCACACAAAGACGCGGGGAAAGAGCATACATAGCAAAAAAAAATCTCGTCTTCCTGATTCTGATTTGTCAAGATCGCACAATAGCGCAAAGAAAAGAGCATACACAGAGAAGAGGGTATAAATCTGGCAATAGAAAAAATATAAAACGAAATAAAAAGAGGGAACCGAAATAAACAAAATGATTAATTAATATAACTGCAAAACAAATACTTTATACCCCCAGATCTAAAATGACATAACTTGGGCAACCGAAAACCTTTTCACATAAAATGAAAGGGGTTCCTCTTTGTAACAGACACTCCAGACACAACAAAGCCATCCTCCAAGCCCAAAAATGTTAATAAATAGTAGATCTAGAAAACAACAGTCGCATGCAGTCAAATCGGCTTCAGATTTGGATCAACAAGGGATGCGACCCTCAAAATAGCTTTGATACCATGTAAGAATTTACAGGGTAAGTTCCTTAGATCAAACACCAAAGGTCACTGCTCACAAACATATCACAAATCAGTACACCAATATATCACGTGGTTAAAACCCTCAAAGAGGAAAATAATCCATAGCCTGAGCCAACACAGCCACTTCAGGAAATTTATTAATATAAAAATAAAGTTTACATATGTTTCTCTCATAAACGGTTACCAGAAAAATGACCCTCCATGCTCTTTAAATAGAGATCATGGACCAATCGGGTGTTAATCCACAGATCAAGTGTCATTAATACCGAGGAGCGAGTGAACCATCGGATCACTACAAATCGTGACCGTCGGATTATAAGTTACAAATGTACATAGTAAAGAAAAAAAACTTTACCTAACTCTACACTAGACCAAGCTATACTTAACTGTTTCCTATGTGTCAGAATATCCTAACAATATTCCATGATAGGTCCAAGCATATTGATATCCGGTATCACCATCTCAGAGATTGTGTTTAGAGGCAGATTATGTCATTAGAGTACATTCCCATGGAGGAGCATGATGCAAACATCTTGACGAAGGCATTGGAAAGAAGAAAATTTGAATTCCATAGAGGCAGGATCATGGTGGTAAATAATCCCTTTCTTGTTGAGAGGGAGTGTTGAAATGTCACCAAGAAATGGCACCCAAATGGGGCTTTTGATTTAATTTTCCCTTTATTAAATTGGAAGAGAAATTGTAATTTCATCTCATGTCAACTTATATTAGTTAACTAAGTCAGAATGACTGAATTAGATTAGGAAATTCGAGTTGATGGTCTGATAGGATGCATGTGGAGTTGTCCCATGATTTATGGGGACTAGTTACAGTTATTTGTGAGTTGTAATTAGTTAACTCAATTAATTGAGTTAAAATAAGTTTAACTAGTTCTAACTGAGAGATGAGCTAGTGATAGGTACAATGAATTAAATATGATTTAACTCACAAGTATTGATCAATCAGTTAACTAATAATTCACTATAATTAGTTTTTACATGTCATTTATAAGGAAGGCCCAATTGTGACAAAGGTTAAAGGGATGATAACTATTAGTTGTATAATTAGAAAATTGTACACATCAGTTATAGAGTCATGTGGAGACCAAGGATGCATTGCATAATTAATTCAAGGGAACTTCCTATTTAATAGGGTGAAAATTCCTCCAAGAATGCGTGAGCAAGGCAGGTTGAGCATATGTTTAGAATTGGCTAAGTAATTAGCTAATTTTCCTAGATCAGAGTGAGACAGTTAGCAGAGTGCAGGAATTTCTCTAAGAGAGAAAGCATTGTATTGTTTCATTGTATTTAATTTATACAATATAAAAATAACAGGGTTTTAGGCAGCGTGCTTTCCCCTGATACATCTTGTGTTGTGTGATTTATTATCTCTTTCTCTTACTTTTTATGTGATTGTGCGATCGTGTTTTGTTCCCGCAAATTTTAGAAGGATTAAATATCTTGTTTTAGTACATTATAAGATCAGATTGAATCTCGTTGTTATATTTTATACACCCAGTAGATTAGTTAAGGATATACCTATATTGGGATGTGTAATGGTGAAGAGAAATCAATAGATCTATCCTTAGTTTATTCATATACAAGCAAACAACTTCCACACTTATACATGACACTATGAGGAAAGAGTTGTAAGGATAGTACCAGGAACCCTAACATATTGGTGATGTCTTTTTGGCCTAATGTAGAGAGATAATCACCCCTATTTGAAGATCATGATCCCAACTTCCATAAACCAAGAACCTTAACACATACCCCAATAATCAAGCAAAAAAAATCCTTTTTCATAGAGCTTGTCAGCCTAACAACAACATGTACACGCAAAGAACTTGATCAAATCACAAGTTTAGGAAGGAAAGAATAATATATTAATCATGAATGGAAGATACAAATAAATATAGCTCCAATCAATGATACCCTCTCCTTAAGATTGTAGTTTTTATTCCTTCTCCCAATGTAGTAGAGCTCACGTGCTATAATATGAATACTAGATCTAGCCCCCTTTCCTCCCAGTGAGATTGTATAGGTGCATTCTATCCTCTGGGAGAATGTATCTATACAATGAGGGGCTTGAGAAGTTATGAATATTCTACAATAATGGACCCATATATAACACATATACAAGTGGGTCAAGTTGATCTCCTTGGGAATGCCAAACTCTAGAAACGTTTTTCTCAATTATGAGATTTTTCTCAATTTTCTCAATTTTCTCAATTATGAAATAATTATTATCTCACAATTATAAAATTTTGACAAAATATTTATGAGAAAATACTCAATTATGTAATTCCACCCTTTTAACATGGAATAAATCCCACATAATTAAATTCAAAGGTGAAAGGGGATGCATTCTAGCCAATAACTAAGGTAAGTTGAAATTGGGTCTCTCTTATTATAATGGAGTGGAAAATAGGGTTAAAACACATGGAAGGTTTTCATCCCATGTACATTGATTCTTGGAGGTGTACATGTGTGCTATATGTAAAATCATCCTGCTAACCACTTATGTTTGTCCATCTATTTGGGGATGAAATGCAATTGATTTGGTCAACTTGGCATCAATGAGAGACCATAGGTTGGACCAAAAGGTATTGAGGAAGTCGTTTTCCATATCTAAAATTATGGTAAAAGGTAGATTAAAATGAACCCAAACATGCTCAAATAAGATTTTAGTAATGGATTTTGTTGTGATATTGTTCTTGCATGGTGTCAAAATGGCCACCTTAGAGAACCAATTGGAAGGCACAAACAATCAATTAATACCATGCATGGTGGAGGGAAAACCAAACATTTAATGCATGCATACTAACTCTTAGGGCTTGTTTTTGGCCGGTATATTAGTGTACATATCTTGATTTTGGCCAATAGAAATATTTTTGAAGTCCTACTATTGTCTTATCCACACCAAAGTGCCTTTCCACTCAACTGTAATTGTCTCTCAAATCGTCTTGGCATGCTCGCTTGAAGGAACACAAAGGTGGCCCAAGTAGCACAAGAGGGCATCTTAGCGGTGGAATTCCATAACTTATTTTCCTGTAATCAATGTCTAGTATGTGGAAATAAATTCAATTTTTTTTTTGTATAATTATGACCACCTAGAGATATCATGCCCACAATAGTTAATAATTATGGTTAGTGCCACAAATAGGGACTTATTGAGGCAATATGTAACATGGTTGGTGCTACCCTTCTTATATTTGATGTTCAAGTGGAATTGTTCCAAGTGTGTGGACAATTTATCATGGTGGTTATTCTATAACTTTCCTTATGTCTACATGAATTTTAGAGGATTTTGATCAATGTGAATGATCATCTCCTTCCCAAAAATATAACACTTCCACTATTAGTGTGACTACATGCTGGCATACATATCCTTATCATAGGTGGGGTATCTCATGAAAGTATCAAAAAATGTCGCACTATGATAGGCCATTGGAAGTATTTCTTGAGCGAGGACTACACTAATAGCATAGTCAGAGGCATTTGGGTCGATCTCAAATGGTTGTTATAGCTTTGGCAGGATTAGGATTGGTGAAAAGCAAAGTTCATGTTTTATATCCTTGAATCCTTTCTATTGTGACTTGGCCTAGGAAAAAAAAAAAATTTCTCCACCCATGGTGACTTCACTTTAAGGGCCAAATGATATACGAGAACACCAACATGAATCTTTGGTAGAATTTAGCAAGACCCAAGAAGACATGAAGCTTTTTTAGAATCATTTGGATTGGAAAATACTAAATGAATCATATCTTGGTTGGGTCCACATGCACCCCACTTTCATCCACAATGTATCCTAAATATTTAATTTTCTACATGCCAAATAAGTGGTTCTCTAGATTGACATACAACTTGTATTATTGCAAGGTGCTTAGGACCTATTGAATGAGTTGCAAATGTTCTTCCTACGTTCCATTTAAGATGAGGATGTCATCCAAATATAAAACCACAAAATATTTTGTGAAAGGTTGTAGGATATCATCCATTACCCTCATGACTTTTGTTGGAGAATTAGTCAAGCCCAAGGGTATGACGAACCACTCAAAATGCCTTATTTATATTTGAAGGTTGTCTTCCATACATCATTTTTCTGAATTGGAACTTGGTGGTAACCTAATTTCATAACAATATTACTAAATAACTTGGGACCTTTAAGCTAATAAGGAATATTTTCAATCTAGGGAATCAGGTATCTCTTCTGGGCAATGATTTTGTGAAGTGATCTATAGTCAATATATAGTCTCCTTGTCCCATCGTTATTATGCATCAACACAAATGGAATCCGTCAAGGTGAGGATACTATTAAAATGTGGCCCTTTTGTATGAGCTCATGAATCCAAAATTTTGTTTCCTCATTATCCAAGAGAGAGCATATATTGCAATATCCCAAAAGGGGAGAATGCAGTAATACACAAACACAATATTTGAAACAAAATATCATGTACACACAAATTATGAAAAAAACATAGATACATAGAATAGGTGAGCCATTTTATAATGTGGAGATGGATGATAAGTACAACAATGCATAAAAAAGAAGCACTCAAGCAAAATAAATGGCCTAGAATGACCTGAAATCATGCCAAAGCAAGCACTACGTAACTGGAGCTGTTGGAAGCTGTATACTGTAATGTCCCTTCAGCTGATGATGATCTAATAACTGTTGGCTGGAAGGGAAAGTGTAGATATATGGTGATTTGGAGCTCTAATGATGCCAAGATTGCAGATCTAGGCACTATGATGGAAACCCAAGATAACCCAAAAAGGAAATCCAGATCTAAGAAGATCAGAAATTCACCCTCCTAGGGTTTGATCCCTTGACTGATGGGTTATGCAGATCTGAAGCATAAATTGATGTAATATGGTTTCAATGTGTTATAGATCAGATATATGCTCTGAGATTTGATCCCTCCTTTAGATCTCCAAGCTATAAGCTTGAGATATAGCTTCTTCTTCCTCCTCTCAAGATGAAAATTGATGCATACACAATAGCTGGAAAAAATGTGCTATCTGGGAGGGAGAGGCTGATGCCTGCTGCAAAATATTCCTGTTCAGCTCAATAATTATGGAAATGATAAGTACAAAGTGAGGGGAATGTTGGAATCATGATTTTCGTTAGAAAAAAACCCGCAGGCATTAGTCTCTGATACAATCATCAGAGTTAGGATCCATAAGAGGCGGTTAGTCCATGTCGTGAAACAAACGGGGAGCGTTGAACCCAATGTCCAATAATCTCTCCCCCAATGCGAGCCGGGCGAGTTTCAAACTCGATACCTGTGGCTTTGATACCACTTGTTGGAATCACGATTTCCGTTAAACCAAAACCCGCAGGCATTAGTCTCTGCTACAATCGCCAGAGTTAAGATCCACGAGAGGCGGTTAGTCCATGTCACGAAACACACGGGGAGCATTGAACCCAATGTCCAACAGGGAAGATCCATCACAGGATTTCCAGCTAAAGTACTAGAAAATTCCCTCCTCCAAAGGATCTACAAGAATGGACTGTGCAATCTTTGATGGGACTGTTGCTGCATAGAGGTTTGATATATTTGGCCTGATGCCTTATATAGATTTGAAGTGCTGGAAGGCTGATCTTGAAGCTCAAAGTGGAAGGATGAACCCTCCACTAGTTCCTCATCGGAAATATTGAAGGACAACCTCCTCCTCTCAAAACCTAATGCAGAAATGTGCTATTTCTAAAGATTTATGGGCTGTAGAGAGTAAGAACAATGTGGCACCAATGCCTAATGATAAATGGAAGCTCAAAATAACCTTCCCAGAGTAGGAACTCGAAGTCCCTCATGGGTAAGGGTGGGATTTCCACTCGGAGACACCCTGTGCTAAACAACACTACAGACTTAGCTAAACAACATAAGCTTGCACAGAAATGTCAAATGACAAATCTAGATCTAAAAAAATCTCAAATCAATAAGACAAATCCTCCTCCAATGTTGCCTTCATCTTCATTATATAGACTGTGAGCCTTCCCATGCCTTGGCCCACCTCATTTTCGCGCTGCACATGTGGACATAGGTATCCATGTTTGTTGTGTTGTCTCTCCATGATCTCCATGATCTGTGCATTTAATGTTCACCCTCTCCATCATGTGTGCACTAATGCGCCACTTCCTCCATCATCTCATCATTTATTGCTCTATGATCTTACATTGATTCCTCCTAGATCTTATTTGACTCCTTCATCTCTCCATGTTCTTTCTTATTAATTATGTTTAATATCCACTGTTAATTCATTAATAAGATTCTCCATTATTCCATGATGTAGGTCTAACAAATAGTTAACCATGTTCACAATCTTAGGAGTGGATTTATTCATCTTAAGGGGTTATGGGTCCCTCCACCAATTTATTTACTTAGTTAGGCAAAATAAGTAAGAACTCTAATATTCCAATAAACAGATGTAAAATTTGGAATATTACATTCTTCCCTGCCAAAATGTTTTTTTTCCTCAAGCAACTACCAAGTAGATGCTCCAGCCATCTATCTTCCCTCAAAATGGCATCAACACAAGGAAGGCCTCCCCATTTTCTGCAATATGTTATGCATTCCCATCTCTAAATTTTCCTCTCTAGAATGTCTAGAGTGACCTCCAACTCTGTAGTTAGATGTCCCTCATCTTCAATGAGGTTCCAAGTGACAACCACATGTTTTCCAACATCATCATCAATACATGAGATACATGAAATGAAGTGGTTCCTCCCATAAGGTGAAAGTCCCAATTCACAAAAAATTCCTCCACCACATGCTTCATGAAGTAGACTATGTCTCTCCATGCTTTCATCTTTAGCCCTATTGGCCTTGTTGGATCCAAGCATCATCCCAACATTGTGAAAAATAAGACGTAGATACATATGGGTAGACATGAAATATTTCAAACCATATTCTCCCAATAGAATCCATTGCAGCAAAGCTTCTTGCTGCCACACCATATCATCATTATACCAAGTGGGTTGGCCATATTCTCTCAAGAGAAGCCAACGTAACAATGCATTTTTTTACCCCACCTCATCATTATCATACCAAGTATGGTGGCCATACTCCCTAATAAGAGCCATCATAGGAATGCCTCTTGCTGCCATCCTCCATCATTACCATGAAAAGTAGGGGAGCATTTCGAGCCAAACTCTCCCAAGAGTAACCATAAAAACAAGATCTCTTGTTGCCTCTTCACATCATCATGTGAATCATGGAGCAAAAACAACATAATGATTGACATGTGGAATGTCATATCAGCCCAATACAAACAAACTCTATCATTACACATCATGAGAGTGTTATGCCATGTTCCAAACAATACAAAACACATAGACATGGGAGATGTCATGTGATGGCAAAACTCTCTCAACAACAACCAAAGTAGCCATGCCTTCTTCTACTGCATTCTATCATTGATATGCAAGGCATGGGTAAAAGAAATATGAACCATTGGGTAGTAGCCATACTCACCCAAGAGAAATCACTACAACCATGCCTCCTCCTTCATTACATTAGTGTTGTGCAAGGCATGGATCATGAAAATATGTGTTTTTGGGTGGTAACAATACTCACCCAAGAGAAACCAGTGCAACCAAGCTTCTTTTTGGCCTGTATCACAGCTTTGCAAGTGGATTTGAAACCCCTTGCTTCACATCAACATCCAATCATCCCAATGTGGGAGATGGATATCATTCTTCATAAACTTGGAATCCTCCCATTGTAGGACACCAACCTCCTCAAACTGTTGAAAACCTTTGCACTCCATGATATGTTGAAGTGCACCTCCCATGAGATCCTCTCATCATTGGCCCTCCAAAACCCATACGGTTCAGAATATGCTATAGGTAGAAGTTTCTTTTTGAGTTGTGAGATGCTCATTGAGAAGGTGTCATATTGAAAAGGAAAAAGATTGCCCATCTCAAGATGTCTACCATCTATCATCTGACTCTCCAAGGCTTCATGAGTGAAGCTAGCATTGGAATGCTCCAAAAATGAATGAGTCCTCTTTTCATCACTTCTACTCATCAACAGCACTGTATCTGCTACCTCATGGAAAGGCATAATGCTAAACTCATAGCCCAGCATTATACATAGGATTATGCTCATCCCATCTTCTGAAACTCCACACTTCAACTCAAAGGGTTGAGTGTAGCTCAACAATGAAAAACTAGTATAGCTCTTAATATTTTCCTTGATTAGATCAAGGGTCCTCTGCGCATTGATAAGTTGCTGCTTCAAATCAGCATGTTTCTCTAATCCTTGGTTATGCAATGACCTAGATGGCATGTCCCCACAAGCTTAAATAAGAGGTATTGAAACAATATGGGATGGAAATGATTGCAACACTTGGACCATCTAATTTTTTGGAACATCTTGCAAGACCACAAGAGTTCCTTCACTCAGTGCAATGTTCTCTCCAACGGCTAGTAAGAGTGATGGATTCTCTTCTATCAATGTACCAGCGCTAGAATCTTCCTCCTCTTTCTCATGCATCTCTTGAATCATGCATGGGACTCTATATGTCAAGATCTTAAGACTACCTTGCAAAGATGCAAGTGCCTCTTCTCCTCATACAAGTACTTCTACAGCTGGTGGTGAATGTAGTGACTCTTTGTCCAGAGTGACAAGAATGACATTCTCCCTTGGCTTCCTAGGAAATGTCTCTTTGTGAAATGTCAGTGGTTCTCTTCTATCAAAATCCTTCCTTATCTATTGAAATAAGTCTGAATATTTAGTCACTTTTCCATGCTCCATGTGACTAAACCACCATTCATTTGCCCCACCTTGAAGGTGAAGGGCTGCAATTTGAACAGCCTCTTTCTCAGCTACAGGACGTAACATGAAGAATTTATCTAACTCTTTCCTCCAAGCCTTGCAGTGATTGAGGAAGATCCATCAAATGTAGGAAAATAGAATCTATTGTGCCTCTTCCTACTATTACTACTGTAGGATATTTGTTCTTCCTTGAGTTGGAAAAACTGTTGGAGAGTTAGATTCTCCTTGAATTCTCTAGAATGAGATTTGTACTCTGTGAGATAATCACTTAGAGTCTCATGAGTTTCAGGCTCCAAATTTCTTTTATCTCCACACCTTTCACCTTCCTCTTTAAATAAAGTGGGTATAGTAGATCTTTGAGGAGCTCTATGCTACTTTGGTCTTCTTTACTGCTGATAAGAAGTACTAGGACCTTCTTCATTCTGAAACCTTCTTAAGGTTTTTATTTTCCTTTCTCTCTTCATTTCATTGATCTCCTTGGAGAGATCCTTCATATTTATAAAGAGATATGCAACAAAAATTAATCCCTCCATTATTTACAGATCTATACTATATGATTTTCTTATGTTGTCAAGAATTTCCACAAGCTGAGCCAAAGATGATGCTCTGATACCACTGTAATATCCCAAAAGGGGAGAATGCAGTAATACATAAATACAATATTTGAAACAACATATTATGTACACATAGATTATGAAAAACACATAGATACACAGAATAGGTGAGACATTTTATTATGTGGAGATAGATGATAAGTACAACAGTGCATAAAATAGAAGCACTCAAGCCAAAGAAATGGCCTAGAATGACCCTGAAATCATGCCAAAGTAGGCACTACGTAACTGGAGCTGTTGAAAGCTGTATATTGCGTTGTCCCTTCAGCTGATGATGATCTAACAACTGTTGGCTAAAAGGGGAAGTGTATAACTATGGTTCTCTAGAGCTCTGATGATGCCAATATTGCAGATCTGGCCACTATGATGGGAACCCAAGATAACCCAGAAAGGAAATCCAGATCTAAGAAGATCATAAATTCACCCTCCTAGGGTTTTGTTCCCTTGACTGTTGGGTTATGCAGATATGAAGCATAAACTGATGTAAGATGTCTGCAATGTGCTATATATCAGATCTATGCTTTGAGGGCTAATCTCTCCTTCATATCTCGAAGCCAGAAGCTTGAGATATAACTTCTTCTTCCTCCTTTCAAGATGACAACTGTTGCATACACAATAGCTGGAAAAAATGCGTTGTTTGGGAGGGAGAGGTTGATGCCTGCTGCAAAATATGTATGTTCAGCTCAAGAATGATGGAAATTATAAGTGCAAAGTGAGGGGAAACACCCTGTGTTAAACAACACTGCAGGCTTAGCTAAACAACATAAGCGTGCATAGAAATGTTAAATGAAAAATCTAGATCTAAACATATCTCAAATCAATAATACAAATCCTCCTCCAATGTTGCCTTCATCTTCATTATATGGACTGTGAGCCTTCCCATGCCTTGGCTCACCTCATAACTGCGCTACACATATGGACATAGGTCTCCATGTTGACTACGTTGTCTCTCCATGATCTCCATGATCTCCATGAACTCTGCATTTAATGTTCACCCTCTCCATCATGTGTGCACTAATGCACCACTTCCTCCATCATCTCATCATTTATTGCTCTATGATATTACTTTTATTCCTCCTAGATCTTATTTGACTCCTTCATCTCTTCATGTTATTTCTTATTAATGATGTTTAATCTCCACTCTTAATTCATTAATAAGCTTCTCCACTATTCCATGATGTAGTTCTAACAACTAGTTAACCATGTTCACACTCTTAGGAGTGAATTTATTCATCTTAAGGGGTTATGGGTCCCTCCACCCATTTATTTACTTAGTTAAGCAAAACAAGTAAGAACTCTAAAATTCCAATAAACAGATGTAAAATTTGGAATACATATATATATATACATATATATACAAATATATATATATATATATATATATATATATATTGGCCATTATGTAAAGGGGAACTCAAAATAAAGTTAAATGAGTGTTTTAACTATTAGAATAGAGGCACCCCTAAAGGTGGAGAGAAGATATCTTTGTATGTCTCCACAATATTTTCCAGCTACTTATATTGTGTAAATAGCCCTCATGTTGAGGTTGTGTTGGTCACAATACCTTCGTTTCACCTTCTGACAAAACCATGAAGAGGAAAAACTTTGCAGTTTGAGAGATTAAATTTCAACGTTGTTTTGTTGAGATCAATGAAATTTTTGTAGTTGGATCTAGCTCTGGTGCATTTTGCAGCTGACCTCCTATAGTAAAAATGAAATTAAAAGGACATGACTCATAAAAAACATGAAATTTCTACATATAAGGTTTTCTTAAAATAACATCACAGACTTTGATTCAGGAAACATCACACAATGCCTCATCTTAAAGGGCTTGATGCCATAGGACAAGTGGCATTAATAGCTGACATGGATTTCTCACCCATGGCCTAACTAACCATTGGTGTATGGTTGGGGCTGTGACATTGTTGAAAAATTCAATCACTTGATGACCTTGGATGATATTAGGTTCTTTTGGTTCCCACTATAAATGATGAAATGTAGTGGGGTACCCTTCACCCACATCTGTGAATCGAAGAAGTCTTCCCTTCGTCAGGTTCCTCTAGCTCTTTTGGCTAGATATTTGTGGTTGTGATGGTAGAATTGGGTTTTACATCAATGATCAACTTTCCTTTATCTTGTTCTAAATTATAATCAAGTCCAGAGTGTACTTCCTTTCCTTTAAGCTCCATTGACAATGGTTATTTTGAGTAGCATTCATCAATGTTGTGTGAGGGGATTTTCTAAAACTCACACCACTTTCTAGTGTTTTTTTTTTTACTTCCCAATACCCTTCTTTGTATGTGACTTGGGTTGGTGGTCTTGAGGTTGGATCCCCTTGATCTATACTTTTTATTATGAGTTTGGGCAAAATTTTCCAACCTTATATTATAGTGGATTTGTAGGCCTGAACTCCTACTTATTTCTCTGGTTCAATTTTTGATCAATTTCTACAACATATTGATAAGAGACTCCCAATGAGGAAATGTTCAAGAAATATGATGGGCCTTTGAATTGAAATATTTTTACATCCTATTTTCCCCATTATTAATTCCTTTTCACTTGGTTATGACCTTGTAATAGTCCATTCTAATGCTTATATGTGGGATTTAGACAAGGTGTTTTTCATTGCATTTCCTTATTATTTTACATGAATTTATGATTAAACATTGGAAAATGATCATATTTGAGATAACGTGCAAGGATGAAGTACCCAAAAGATTTCTCTGCAGGTTTTAATGTTACGATAGGGTGTATCTTGGTTGCAATTGTTGTTACTTATTTGTTATAACTCATTGTTGAAACTCTAATACTACAACTCACTACTACAACTTTGGCACTATGATGCAAGGGCATCGAAAAAAAGATTACAGTTAAGCCAAAATCACAGGTGGAAGATGATGACAAATATAAAAAGGGAAAAAAACAGGTACAGATAAAAGGTATTTACATCACAAAGAAATTTGAATGAACCATGTATGTGAAGGGATATCCTAGTAGACTGACGGTTGTAGTGGTTGGTGACCCATTCATTCTGGTGGATGGTTGTTATTTTATATGGAAGTTAGATCATGTTTGTGTTTGTAGGTACAAAACAAGACTAGAGACCATGGACAACGAGGGAAAGATAAAAATGACTAATTTAAGGCTCATTAAAAGGGGGTAAACAATTTAGTCCAATTTTTAATGTTTTATAAATAAAATCATGAGAAAAATAGATAGTATGGACTTATTCTAGAAAATATAGGTAGGGAGGAAAAATGGAATGAAATGAGTGAATATAGGGATGGTATGGTTGATTAAATCATGGAGATGTCATAGGAATTCGTTAGGGAATTTGTTGAAAGAATAATAGAACTACTTTTCCTTTTATCGTCTAATTGTTATGGTATATTCTTTCTATTTAACGAGACCATTTGTATCCAAAAATGTAACATAGAGTGCATGGTTGCTAAATAGAATTTTCCCTTATATGGTAATTATAGATCCATTTTCTCGCCTTGCTTCTTATGTGAGCATTTTTGGTGTAAATTTTATGGTTATGAAGACAATTGAATTGCAAGAAGTATGTGCCTGCACCAAAGTGGTATCAGAGTAGGTGCATAGATTGAGAATGAATTGCTATTATATGTGCAATGACGTGTTAGTTATATTTTGGTTTATGTGTTTTCTCAGAGAAGATTTCACGTGTTGTGAGGCAAATCAGTGAAGGGATGTTTTTTTACTGGGATGATAATGTTGGATTCATGGATTGAATCCATGGTTTCTTTAGCTTTTTTACTGAATTGTATTTTGAAATGAGTTTAAGAGTATTCATAGAGAAGACATTGATATCCTATTGAAGATTTTGAAGAATGATAAGGAAGAGGATTGGCATAAAAAGGTGTTGCTCGTATCAAGTGATGGTCAAAAATTGTTTCTATTGTATCTGTGTTGGATGAGACTAGTGTGTTGGCTCAATTTCATACACAATAAAATTTGAGTGTTGAATCAAAATCTAAAAAAGTGGGGATAAATATCCCATGAATTTTGACTACCGTGTGGAGCCACATGAGAGAGTGAGAAGGTTTACTCTGTGTAGAATTGAGAAGCAAGGTGGCACGTTTGTAGTTTCATTTTTGACTGTAAGAAGAAATCATCATAGAGTAATAAGGTGTAAATATGATGTTGGCATGGAATGTTGATGAGTGATGTGCTTTATATTTTAATTTATGAATATGAATTGGAAGAACCAAGTCGTAATTTGAGATAGCGATTGTGAATCCAAATTTTTTGATCTTACCCAAGTTTGAAGTCGCACTATATCAATATTCATGTATGCCAAAATAGGATCACTGAGATATTGAATTACAATAGGGGGATGGTATTAAAACTTCAAGAAAGTGTTCTTTTATTGTATGTATGCAATGCTAATCTTATATGTTGTTGAGGGTCCATCGTTGAGCTTGAACCTGTTTGTGAACAAAGTGTTGATGGTGTGGATATGTAATGAAACATGGATTTTCATGGAAGCATAGGCCCTTTTTTTTCTTCAGTAAATGGAAAAGGGGAAAGCTAACAACATGAAGAGTTTAACTTTCTGTAAGATGGATTTATAGATCGGGAATCTAAGCATTGATGACTTGAGTTGTGAGTGTCCATGCCTATGATGTGAGGAGATTAAAATTAGAGTAGTTGGTGCAAATATCTCTCTAAATATTTCCTGTAAATGCACCCAACCTCCCCCTCTTTAAGATTGCCTCTTGAATTTTAGCATATGGGTTGTGGTTGTTGGAATTGATGTCAACAGGGTCATGGTGCTTCTTATCATATGTCTTATTTTAAGTTGATAATGTTGGTAGTCCTCCTCATGATGTGTGTGATGAGTGTTGGGTGGTAGTAGTGGTCAAATTGTTGGTTTTGTTAGTTGGCATTGATGTCAACTTGGTTGTGGTATGACTTAATGCAATAACTAGTGCAATATTTGGAGGTTGAGCAGAGATGGTTGTAGGGAATGTTTATGATGGCTTGTTATAAGTTGATGTTGCTACAAGTATTGGAAGTGCCTCTTTAGGTGTTGGAGGTAGTTGGATGACTTTATTTTTTTGTTGCGGGTGTTGGAGATGCTGCTACATGTGTTGTGATTCTTCTACAAGTGTTGAAAGCATTGGAGATGTTCCAAATTATTTTGGAGATTTTTCTATAGGTGTTGGATATTCTTTGATAGCTTGTTTTTGTTGTTACAGGTGTTGGAGGTAGTTAGATAGGTTGATTGTACTGCTGCAAGGTTTGGAGATGTTGGAAAAGTTATGGAGGAGCTTATGAAGGTCACCTAATGTATTCCATATTATCATGAGTTGGATGACCTTGTATTGAGACCTATGCTTGTTTTCATGAGATGAAATTTCCTTTGAAAGGAGGTGTTGATGTCTCAAGCATCCTCCCAAAATAGAATTGGCAGACTCCATGTGGAAGGAGGCCTAATGAGGGGTAACACAAGGTGTCATTGGACCATAAAGCGTTACTAACACTGTAAATGGCTTGGAGAAGAGATTTATAACACAGTTCAATAAAGAAAGGGAAGCATTAATTTGTTTTGAGTGAATTTCCTCTGGATTCCTCGTGCATCTCAAGTAAACTAAGTGTTTTGGTGATGGTTTGTGTCCGGAAATTTTATGAAAAAGGTTAGGAAGCCTTAACCATGTTCTAGAAAGTGGTTAAACTTGAGAATATCCATAATTAAGTGGATTGACTGATTTTATCAATTCAATGAGCTAAATATGGATCAAATCAAGCATATGAACAGAGTTTGTGCAACTCTGTAGTTCTTTGTAATTATTGAGTTGAGCACCTCAATTCATCCATATATTGAAGAAAGCTCAATGATAGTGTTGTTCCTTGAGAAAAAATTTCTTGCTGTGTAAAGAAATCCATGCTCAAGACATTAACGATTATGTCACAAACAAAAGTATATCTGTCCTTGTTTTATAAACCTTCAAACATTAATTATATAATCTTCAAATATTAAACCCATGTAAGGTTCTGCAATTCCATATTCTCCTTATGCTGAAATGAAAGGATGGAAGAAACAAGAAAGCAAGGATTTCAATTTGATATGCTGCTTGAAGCAGAATCTATCAGTGTAAAATCCTGAAGGAATGAGTAATGATAACGTTAAAATAGAGGAGCGCCCATTAAGGTTTATTTAACTCTTAAATACACATGTATCTAGAGACCTGCAGCTCAAATTACTCTATTTTACTCATAGATATGGAAAACATAATGAAAACTGAGAAACTATTCAGCATAAACAGAATGAAGGAAACTTGCAAAAACTTTTCATTAATTCAGTATTCTTCAGTACAAAATTTTAGCTTCAAGGTCCCAAACTCGGAACCCTCATCTTTCTTGAAATTGTCCTTTAATACAGTATCACAAGATAGTTTCCAGTAATGAAACTGATTCTAACTACTCCAACTAATTCTAATTACTTAAATCACTAACTGTTATGGAAGCACATGCTTCGGAAAGTCCTATTACATTTACATAGTTTTGAAAAATAAAATGAGAATTTTAAAACTCCTAATCTATGAGAACATCTGGTCCTGAAGCTATTTCCGAATCAACGGCTACTTTTGATTGAGCCATTGGGATCTCTTTTGCTGTATCCACGGAAAAAGTTTTGCATTTTTTCCAAAGTTCACCTTGAGTTGTAGAAGCGTTCTTGTAACTAAGATATTCCAATCTAAATGCAACAGCCTGACTGTGAGTAAGTCTTTCTGTGAAGAGTGTTTTAACCATCCATAGCAAGTTGAAATGCCTCTACAAAAAGTTAAATACTGTTTCTCCCCTTAAAACTTGAGTTTTTTCGTGCCTGCTATCCGCCCTACTTTTTGCCAGTGTTAGTGCATCTTCATAAAACTTCCACATCAAAATATTTCCCTTTTCTGTCCAGCATGATGGTAAACCTATCCTGAACAATTTATCAAATGCTATGTCAAACTTCTTTACTACCTCCTTTATTCCCAGTAACCTTTTCTCTGCTACTTGTCGAAGATTATTCTTAATTATCGTCTTATTGACTTCTTCGATGTAAAAATATCTGTCTTGTATTTCCATATCTTCTAACTCCTCATCTGATTTTGAATTGATAAAATCTATAAACTTTTTAGCCCAATTTTCTCTTTTCATGACCGTTTGCTTTTTAGACAATATCTCTTCTTCATGCTTTGAAATGAGGCGTTTTTCCTTAGCAATTATGTTTAGGGAATCCCAATTGGATTTCATTTCAGAAATTATTTCGCCCCAGATGATATCTTTAGCTCTTAACAGTGAGATATTACCTTTTAACTTTTCCTTGAGATCTTTAATTTCGTCCTCAGCCTTTTGTAACTTCTGCTTGTTCTCATTCGCTTTATCTTCCCATGCTCGCATGATCTTGGTAGCTATTTCCAACTCTGATTGAACCTGCTTACGATTTCATTCTGCTAACTTTAATTCGGTGTTGAGTTGAACAACCTGTGCTTGAGGATCAGAATCAGCATCACCTGTAGGCGAAATAAAAGTGCAAGTTTGGTTTTCAATATGGTTCTGTAATGAGATAGCAGTCTGTTTTACTTTAGTCAATTCTTCATCCTTCTGCAACAATTGTTGACGCAGCTCCTCTTTTTCTTTCTCTACTTCTGCTACTTCAGCAGCCATTGAATGCTCTGTGACTGGTAATTTTAACTTTTTCCTCAATGAGGATATTTCCATTTCTGTACTTTTCATAATTTTTTGAACTGCAGCTTTATCATTGGGATCCACACCAATTTTCATAATGATCTTTTTTAATTCTTCATTTTGAATTGACAATGCTCTTGAATTAGCTTTCTCTACTTTAGATTGTTTAATGACTTTGGAAAGCATGTTTTCAGTCTTAACTGTTGTAGCATTAGTCTTACTCAAATCATTTAGAATTAGTTGACCGGTCTGCATATGAAGGTTCATTTTATCCCACAGTAGAATCTTTTTAACATCCATGGTTATATTTACTTCCTTAAAGCTACTCGAAGATCCAAGGGACATTCCTGTCAGATGCGACAGAGCCATCTTAAACTAATCCTTTTCAAGATCCATCACAGTCAATAATCTGGTCTGGTCAGTAGCTATGTGGTGCTCTGCTTGTGTTTCTATATTGGCTTTTATCCTCTGGTTTCTTTCCTCAATCTGTGTGAACATTTGCTTTACTGAAGGGATCTTTTCCAAATAAAGTTCCTGTCTTCTAGGAGAAGAGGGAAGATCTTGTTCTTCATTGACATGGAGAGTAAAACCAGGTGAGTTGGAAGAATGGTCTTCTGCTAGTTTGGTTCTTTTTTCCTCTCGGGGCTCCTCATCATCTATTTCAACAACATCTTCTCTACCTCTTTTTCTTGCCCTTTCCAAAATTGTAGGTGTTTGAATGCTGGTCTTTGATGAACTTGACTCACCTGGATTAGCCAGTTTCTCCAGATCAGGTTTACTTACATGGGAAAATGCAGCATACCCATTCTCCACCCTCTTCTGAGAAATTATTCCATGCGGATCATAAGGCCATTTTTCACCTATCAACAACTGTGTTTCTTCCAACATTTTTGAAACTTCATCAAAATCTTGTCTCGTGTTGATCACAAAAGGTCCCACACTCATGGGTAATTTATACATGACACTTTTCTTTATGGGAAGGAAGTGTACCTGGTCCACATTTAGGCTCTGTCTTATGAATTCCAAAGTGAAAAGCCGCATGGGTACAAATGTTGGGAGCCTATAGGGTTCAATGCTTGCTCCATACAACCTTATCTCTGAATACTCTTCAAATACAAACCAATCTCCAAATCTGCAATGGGGTCCTAGATGTAGGAATTCCCGAGCTTTTGTCAGGAAGCATGGAGGAAGAACTCCATTCAAAACTTTATAAGAAATAGTCATGAAATGGCTAGCAAACTCAAATAGTCCTGCTTCATTCTCTTCTTTTCTTATCATGTCAGTCCAGAACAAAACTGATTGTTTAAATTTGTTAACATCAACTATATTCAATCCCAAACTCATGAATTATTCGACATTCTAATATAAAAACAAGTAAACAAGCAATGACGGAAATCTGAAAAAACCTGTGAGAGGGAAAGCCATCAATTGAGAATTTACGATTTCCTGCCAGAAAGACGGAATATCAAGAACCACTCCTGGTTTCATCATCAATGCAAACATACCCAAAACTGATTTATCAACTCTATGATCATTATCTTTCCCCAAAATCTCTGTAATGCAACTGAGAATTGGCCTATACTCAGTGTTAAAAATCTCCAAGCTGAGCTCTTCTCCTTCGAATTGAGTCCTCTCTGGATTCGATTTCAAAAATGACATACATTGACTAAACTCCTCGTTTGAAAGGTCTTCAAAATAACGAACCAAAGAATCTTCAGAAAATTGCAGAGATGACTCATTGTCTGGGAAGCACAATGCTTGGTGGACCAATTGCGTTGATACCTGCAGAATATTTTCTCCCTGCGGGTTCATCACGAAACATTTGCCAAGGTACATTGAAGAGACTGGCCATGAGATGAACTCGAGAAACAGGTGGGTTTTTGGAATACAAGTGGACAATACACCAGAACTCTTCATGGCAGCAAATACTGGGGATTTTTCAGTGTTTAGGGTCACTTGGTGATATAACAAGGGATGATTGATAGATGACAGGGTATCGTGAATGTCTTTTTCACTGTCGATGAGAGAACTGAAGCCTGATGAACCAGACAGGGACGCTCGTCTTACCATGACTGACGGACAATGAAAACAATGTGGGGGTACTGGGCAAGGGAAAGGTGGCGGGAGCGAGACTCAAAAGGGAAAAAGAACTACAAACAAACGAGAATGGGACAAAGAGCAATTTAAAAGGCTAAGAAAATCCATAATAAATGGAGGAATGACATGTACAAAATCTTCGGAAGAGGATGACAGCTGTCTCCAACCTTGCTTGATGATGTCACTACGGGGGGTCCGGGAGTATGGCAGAGAATTTCAACCTATACCCCCCGTAGTAAATCTCAGTCGTTGATCACGGCTCGCCCAAAATTTGACCAGTCAACTACGGGGGTTCCGGTTTAAATAACCAATGAGCTCTTTTCCACCTCGTAATGACCAATCCAGAACCACTTATCCGCGATCACCACCTCCGCTCAAGAAATTGCTCGGAGCTTAAGCTTAAGTCAAAAAATATATTTCAATAAGGTTAATATTCATCGAGCTTTGAAATGCTTCTTTTATGATATAGTATAAAAAATTTATACT
Organism: Pinus albicaulis; assembly: GCA_034641835.2. Classification (NCBI taxonomy): domain Eukaryota; kingdom Viridiplantae; phylum Streptophyta; class Pinopsida; order Pinales; family Pinaceae; genus Pinus; species Pinus albicaulis. The sequence continues at coordinate 40,820,578 of CM076584.1, forward strand.
ATAACATATGATTTTTTGATTTTCTAATTTTTTTGTATTTTTGATATTCAAAATAAAAATTCAAAAGGATATGCAGATATGATCTACAACATATGGCTCCACCCGGGGATAGTGTTTTTACCACGAAACACTAAGAACCTGCAGATCAGTGCCTTCACTTCGGGCATGGAGTCACATATTGCTTGATGGAAAATGTACAATGATCACACCGGATATATACAATGATGATGAAACTGCTTCTTAGTGCCGGAAATAATGCTTTAGATATTGCCCATTCATAGGCATATCTAATACTTCTCCTTCAAGATTTTCCAGCATGAAATTGTTATTCATCTTAACTTCATTGATTTTGAACGGACCATACCACAAGGGATCAAATTTGTCGTGTTTACCTTTGTCTTCCCTTCGGGTATCCCACCTCAATACCAAGTCTCCCTTCTAAAACATGATCTCCTTTGCTTTCCTGTCAAATATTGTCTTCATTTTCTGCTGATAAGTGAGCAAGTTTTCCCGAACTTGATTTTTGTTTTCATTTAACTCCATTACATTGTTCATTCTTCTAATCATGGCATTTGGTTCTGTTTGAGCATCTTGGAGAAAGGAAATCACAAGTTTTACCAACTGAGTGGGAAAAAATGCTTGAGTACCATATACGAGCTCATAAGGAGACTTGCCAGTAGACCTCCTAGTGGTCATCCTTATTGCCCATAGAGAAAAAACTAACTTTGTATCCCAATTCTTTTGGTTTTCATTAATTGTCTTCTTCAGAATTCTTACCAATGTTTTGTTAGAAGATTCTGCCAATCCATTCCCCCGTGGATGATAAACTGTAGAATGAGACAATATCACATTGTAAGTCTGAAAAAAATTAATAAATCTGAGTGAACTGAAAACTTGGGCATTATCTGTCACAATCTTTACTGGACATCCAAACCTGCTAAAGATATTTTCTTCTAGAAACTTCATAGCTACTAGATCATTTTCTTTCCTAGTGGGGATTGCCTCCACCCACTTTGTAAAATAATATGTAGCGGTAAGGATCCACTTAAATTTCCCACTGGATGGTGGATTGATTTCTCCAATGAAATCTAATCCCCATTGTCTAAAAGGTTCTTCAACAAAAACAGGGAGAAGAGGTAAAGGAGCTAACTTTTTCTTCTCTGCAAATACCTGGCATTTTTGACGACTTTTAACTGCTTTATAAACATCCGCAAACACAGATGGCCAATAGAAACCTGATTTGAATATCTTATGAGCTGTTACCTTCCAGCTGTAATGACCTCCGCATAGGCATTCATGATATTCTTTGATTACTTCTGAAACTTCTTCCTCTGTCAAACATAACAACAACACACCAGCAGGGTCCTTCCAATATATTTTTTCTTCAATTATGACATAAGGCTAAGCCTTAAGTTTTAAAGCTCTGTATTTAGTTCTATTAATTGAAGGAGGACAAGACAGAAAGCACAAATAATGAACAATATCCTTATACCAATCTGAGCAGAGAAATTTATACTTAATTGTTGTCTTTGACTGATTATCTCCTGTTTCTCCATCGACTTCATCCACAGGGGCCAACAAATTAATTCCCAATGCTTGGAAATTTGACTCTGTCAATAATTTGGCCAATCCCAATCCTTTGACCATTTTGGTTGGTTTTACATCCAAGTCATATTCCTGAATTTTAGCGATCCATTTTCCCCTTTTACCTTCCACATCGCTCTGTACTAGGACATCTTTTACACCTGAATTGGGAACATATGCTAAGATTTGAGAATGAAGGATATAAGTTTTGAAAGCTTTCAATGCTTTCACCAGAGCATATACTTGTTTCTCCAATATATTATATTTCAATTCTGCATCTCGGAGAACTTTACTAAAATATGCTACTGGCTGTTCGTGTTTTTCTTCATTTCTCTGTAATAACACAGCTGCAATCGTCGAGGGAGATGCAAAGAGAAAAATTTGAAATGGCTTCAAATAGTCTAGATTGATTAGAACAGGTGCTTCTTTTAAAGCCTCTTTAATCCTTTGAAAAGACTCCCTTGCTTCTTTGTCCCACTTCACTTCTGCATCCTTTTTTAACATGTTTGTTATCTTTTTGACGATTTCTGCGTAATTGGGAACGAATCTTCTTAGAAAATTAATTTTTCCAAGAAACCCTTGAATATCTTTTTTGCTTCGGGGCAGTGGAATGGACTGTATTGCTTCAACCCTCACTGGATCTATTTTCACACCTTGTTTTGAAAAAATATGACCCAACAGTTTACCTTCTTCCAGGGCAAACAAAGATTTTTTAGGATTGAGTGACAACCCATACTCTCTACACTTCAGGAAGGCTTTCTGCAAATGTTGTAAATGCTCTTCATCGGAATTTGAGAAAATTGTGACATCATCTAAATAAACCACCACGAACTGATCACCTACGAATGCAATATCCATCGCTCTTTGGAATGTGGCCCCCGCATTCATCAGGCCAAATGGCATCCTGGTGTACATGAATGTTCCCCAGGGCGTAGTGAAGGCAGTTTTCTTCTGATCTTCTTTCTCCACAGCCACCTGGTTATACCCTGAAAAGCCATCCACCATAGATAATCTATAAGCTCCAGTCACTTTTTGTAAGACAAAATCCATTTTCGGCAAAGGATAATTATCTTTCAATGAAACCCTGTTCAAATTCCTGAAATCTACGCACAGCCTTATCTCTCCATTTTTCTTTCGGACTGGTACAAGATTGGAAACCCAATCTGAATATCTGAGTGGAACGATTATCTTGGCTTGCAGCAATTTCTTTATTTCCTTTTCGATCGGAGCCAACAACAATGGATTAATCTGTCTGAGCTTCTGTTTATGTGGCTTGACTCCATCCTTCAGTGGGATTTTATGCTGTATGATACTCTTATCATATGTCTTCAAATCATCATAAGACCAAGCAAATACATCCTTGAATTGTTTGAACAAATCTACATACCTTTCTTTGTAGTCCTTCGGGACCCCTTTGAACAACTTAATCATTTTAGGCTCCTGTTGAGTCCCTAAATTGCAATCTTCCACCTGCTCATCTTGGTTTGCTTTCTTCTGATTCACTGCAACGTCATTTGTATCAAACAGTCTTTCAAGAGGCACCAAGCCTCTTGGAAAAACGTTATCTTTCAACTGAATGATCTGCTGACCACCAATATTCTTTTTCAGAGTCTTACCAGCCAATTCATCTTCATCTGATTCCAAATCAATCTGATGATCTTCAAAATCTTCAATCATCAACAGAAACTGCTTAATCTGTTCATCTTCCTCAAAGACCTTCCAGTGTTTAATATTGTCAGGGATCGAAGGTCTATGTCTCATCTCAATTTCATACCTTAGTTTCGGACTGATAGGAGGCTTGAATGTACTTGCTGCAACTGCCAAAGAATCATCCATTCTATTCTCTTCCCTTGGAACAAACTGTAAGTTGAAGGCTTCAAAATAATTTTCGATCAGATCCCAGACCTCATTCCGATATGCTCTTAACCTGGGATGTTTAGTTTGACATAAATTCTTGATCTGTCTTATAATTAATTCTGAATCCCCAAACACAGTTATAGACTGAATTCCCATCTGCTTAGCCGTCTGCAAACTAATAATTAATGCTTCATAATCTGCGACATTATTAGTGGATTCGAACTCCAATTTGAAAGAAAAAGGTACAAGATTACCTTCCGGAGAAACAAAAATGAAACCAGCTCCCGTGCCTTCTTTGGAAAACGCACCATCAAAATAACACTTCCACAACTTATCTGAATGTAGCTCCTTATGTACAATTTCTGAATCGATCTTCCCTTGAGATTCTTCAGCAAATTCTGCATCTTCATGCAGCATGAAGCAAGAAGGGTCATCCTTCTCTTGACCATAAATTGGTGAATTACTTGCATCTTTCTTGGTAGCAGTTTTTTGAAATCTAGTCTCTCTATACAACCTTCTTTCTTCACCATTAAAAATGGGAATGATAGCATATGTAAAGTCCAGCTTCAAAACTCCTCCAAGCTTTGCCCCCCATGATCTAGATAATAACATACCAAACCTGGCTGGAATATCTGCCACTACAACATCCAACATAATGCTTTTGGCTGGGATTTGAGCCAATGAAACAACCATATCCTTAATAAGACCCACACACTTAACCCTTTTTGAGTCAAAAGAGTAAAGGTCTCTGTATGGCTTAGTGATTTGTAAATTTAACTCTTTCATCACACTCAATGGCGTCAGATTGTGTGATGCGCCAGAATCTAGCATACAATTATGCAAAACAAAATCATGTAACAGAAGTGATATATAAAAAGGAGGGACAGATGAATCTACCTCTTCAACATGAGGTCCAAATGTAACCATTGGCTTTTCTTCCTGCAGATTTACTATATCACTCACTTCGTCAGGCTGAGATACATTGATAAATTCAGCAATCTCTTTCTTATAACCAAGTGTTTTTATTAATTCAAGAAGAGGTACTTGTATTTTCACTTTTTCTAACTCTTTCGACAAACTGAAAGTTTGATTTGATTTCGTCAACTTTTCAGGTTCTTCTTGATCTTTCTTGGAACTTAGATCTTGATTAGAAACAGTAACCACTTTCTCCAAAATGTTAGAATCTTTAACTTTTGTCTAAGAAGTTTTAGCTTGCTGCTTTCCTTTCTCTCCTTCTTCATTCATGGGCTTTTTCCCCTTAGCTATTTTCTTAGTTTGATCTTTCTATAATGGAGTCGCCATTGGAGTAGGTGCTGCTTCTGATTCTTTTTCCTCATTATCTTGAGTCCTTAACCTCTTTTTTGACCTCAAATCATATTTTTTATGCAACTCAGATTGCATAAAGTCCGTGAATTGTCTGCAGTAATCATCCATCTCTTCTTGATCGAATGAGAGATCAGCTTCTTCATCTTCCTTCACCCCTTCTTCATCTACTTCTACTTCTGTTTCATCATCTTCCATGTACACAACAGAGATCCGAGCATCATCCTCTCTCTCATCATCATCATCTGCTGAATGAGACAGAACCACCTCTATGTACAAAGGTGCTTGCACCTGATCTTGATCTTTCTTTTCTCTTTGTAGAATCTGTAGGGGTTGTTTCTTGAATTGGGGATTAAAAACCCCTCTGTTCTGTCTTGCAGGCTTACTATCTATTTCCAATTTCACCAATTTATTGGACAGATTTTTTATAACCTTAGTCATATCATCAATTCTTTGTTCTTGAGCCGAGGTTTCTTCTTTAGCTTTTCCTTTATCTTGAACTTTACCAGCAGCGGACATATTAGCCTCAATCTCCAAAGCATCAGTTTGAATCTGCTCCAAAGTAGGTGACCTCCTTTCCCTCAATGTGAAACTGAATTCTGGTTCAAAAGCACCAGAAAAAACAACCCTTGCTCCAATAAGAGGGGGTTTCATTTCAACAGGAAAACTATTATACAATTTATTAAATCTTTTCACAAAATCTTTCATGCTTTCATCAAATTTCTTCTTTATTGCATTGAACTCTGTCAAAGAATAGCCATGGTCCCTTTTTTCACCCCATCTCTCAGTGAAACACGTTTCTAGGGTATCCCAATCATTTATGGTACCATTAGGCAATCCTTTAAACCATTTCCTTGCCTCTCCACTTAGAGACTGGACAAAAAGTCTCATTACAACGTCCAAATGTTCAACATTTAAATTCTCGGCAAATGTGCAAAACAGGGGCAAGTGTTGTTCTGCAGTTATTTCGTCTTCACCAGTAAATCTAGGGAGTAACTTGAGATACTCCTGAGGCATATCATGCAGTGGTTGGGGTAGATTCAATGGTGCATATCTATTCATCAAGAAAGCAGGGGTTGCAGGGACTGCCATGTTTACGCCCGGGTTAACTGCTCCTTGAGCGGGGGTAAAATGAATACCAGTTGTAGGAGAGGATGAATGAGGTGGAACAACTGATATAGGAGTTGGAGTATGAACGATTGCAGAAGAGCTGGCAACTATATGGGGTTGAGTTTCTGTAAAAGGAAAAGACACAAACTTCAAAGATTGCTCTTCTAATGTGGATTCTTGAAAACGAACGAGTGATGGTGACGACTCTTCTTCCGAGAAAGTGAGTTTATTGGAAGCTTTCTTGGATATGAAAGTGCGTGAACTGCTGCCTGATGCGAGCAGTGTAGTTTCTGGTGTATCAAATATTTTTAGTTTCTGGCCCTTCTTTGAAACAAGCTTCTCAGGATCAGACAAAACAGGAACGGTTGGCTGAGAGGAATCCAACCTCGTGTGAGGTTTCTTGGGAGCCAGAGCTATTTTCAAACAAACACAGCGTACTATTTCCTCCTCTCTGAACAACCAAAGGAAATGTAAAACAAAACCCAGGGAAAATATTCGATCCCCGGCAACGGCGCCAATTTATGTTGTTCCTTGAGAAACAATTTCTTGTTGTGTAAAGAAATCTGTGCTCAAGACATTAAAGATTATGTCACAAACAAAAGTATATCTATCCCTGTTTTATAAACCTTCAAACATTAATTATATACTCTTCAAATATTAAACCCATGTAAGTTTCTGCAATGCCATATTCTCCTTATGCTGAAATGAAAGGATGGAAGAAACAAGAAAGCAAGGATTTCAATTTGATATGCTGCTTGAAACTGAATCTATCAGTGTAAAATCCTGAAGGAACGAGTAATGATAACGTTAAAATAGAGGAGCGCCCATTAAGGTTTATTTAACTCTTAAATACACATGTATCTAGAGACCTGCAGCTCAAATTACTCTATTTTACTCATAGATATGGAAAACATAATGAAAACTGAGAAACTATTCAGCATAAATAGAATGAAGGAAACTTGCAAAAACTTTTCATTAATCTAGTATTCTTCAGCACAAAATTTTAGCTTCCAGGTCCAAAACTCGGAACCTTTATCTTTCTTGAAATTGTCCTTTAATACAGTATCACAAGATAGTTTCCAGTAATGAAACTGATTCTAACTGCTCCAGCTAATTCTAATTGCTTAAACCACTAACTGTTATGGAAGCACATGCTTCGAAAAGTCCTATTACATTTACATAGTTTTGAAAAATAAAATGAGAATTTTAAAAATCCTAATCTATGAGAACATCTGGTCTTGAAGCTATTGCTGAATCAATGACTGCTTTTGATTGAGCAATTGGGATCTCTTTTGCTGTATCCATGGAAAAAGTTTTGCATTTTTTCCGAAGTTCACCTTGAGTTGTAGAAGCATTCTTGTAACTAAGATATTCCAATCTAAATGCAACAGCCTGAATGTGAGTAATTATTTCTGTGAAGAGTGTTTTAACCATCCATATCAAGTTGAAATGCCTCTGCAAAAATTTAAATACTGTTTCTCCCCTTAAAACTTGAGTTTTTTCGTGCCTGCTATCTGCCCTGCTTTTTGCCAGTGTTAGTGCATCTTCATAAAACTTCCACATCAAAATATTTCCCTTTTCTGTCCAGCATGATGGTAAACCTGTCCTGATCAATTTATCAAATGTTATGTCAAACTTCTTTACTACCTCCTTTATTCCCAATAACCTTTTCTCTGCTACTTGTCGAAGATTATTCTTAATTATCATCTTATTGACTTCTTCGGTGTAAAAATATCTGTCTTGTATTTCCATATCTTCTAACTCCTCATCTGATTTTGAATTGATAAAATCTATAAACTTTTTAGTCCAATTTGCTCTTTTCATGACTGTTTTCTTTTCAGACAATATCTCTTCTTCATGCTCTGAGATGAGGCGTTTTTCCTTAGCAATTATATTTAGGGAATCCCAATTGGATTTCATTTCAGAAATTATTTCGCCCCAGATGATATCTTTAGCTCTTAACAGTGAGATATTACCTTTTAACTTCTCCTTGAGATCTTTAATTTCGTCCTCAGCCTTTTGTAACTTCTGCTTGTTCTCATTCGCTTTATCTTCCCATGCTCGCATGATCTTGGTAGCTATTTCCAACTCTGATTGAACCTGCTTATGATCTCGTTCTGCTAACTTTAATTCGGTGCTGAGCTGAACAACCTGTGCTTGAGGATCAGAATCAGCATCACCTGTAGGTGAAATAAAAGTGCAAGTATGGTTTTCAATATGGTTCTGTAATGCGATAGCAGTCTGTTTTACTTTAGTCAATTCTTCATCCTTCTGCAACAATTGTTGACGCAGCTCCTCTTTTTCTTTCTCTACTTCTACTACTTCAGCAGCCATTGAATGCTCTGTGACTGGTAATTTTAACTTTTTCCTCAATGAGGATATTTCCATTTCTGAACTTTTCATGAGTTTTTGAACTGCAGCTTTATCATTGGGATCCACACCAATTTTCATAATGATATTCTTTAATTCTTCATTTTGAATTGACAATGCTCTTGAATTAGCCTTCTCTGTTTTAGATTGTTTAATGACTTTGGCAAGCATGTTTTCAGTCTTAACTGTTGTAGCATTAGTCTTACTCAAATCATTTACAATTAGTTGACGAATCTGCATATGAAGGTTCATTTTATCCCACGGTGGGATCTTTTTAACATCCATGGTTATGTTTACTTCCTTAAAGCTACTCGAAGATCCAAGGGACATTCCTGTCGGATACGACAGAGCCATCTTAAACTGATCCTTTTCAAGATCCATCACAGTCAATAATATGGTCTGGTCAGCAGCTATGTGGTGCTCTGCTTGTGTTTCTATATTGGCTTTTATCCTCTGGTTTCTTTCCTCAATCTGTGTGAACATTTGCTTTACTAAAGTGGTATTTTCCAAATAAAGTTCTTGTCTTCTAGGAGAAGAGGGAAGATCTTGTTCTTCATAGACATGGAGAGTAAAACCAGGTGAGTTGGAAGAATGGTCTTCTACTAGTTTGGTTCTTTTTTCCTCTCGGGGCTCCTCATCATCTATTTCAACAACATCTTCTCTACCTCTTTTGCTTGCCCTTTCCAAAATTGCAGGTGTTTGAATGCTGGTCTTTGATGAAATTGACTCACTTGGATTAGCCAGTTTCTTCAGATCAGGTTTACTTACATGGGAAAATGCAGCATACCCATTCTCCACCCTCTTCTGAGAAATTATTCCATGCAGATCATAAGGCCATTTTTCACCTAAAAACAATTGTGTTTCTTCCAACATTTTTGAAACTTCATCAAAATCTTGTCTCGTGTTGATCAAAAAAGGTCCCACACTCATGGGTAATTTATACATGACACCTTTCTTTATGGGAAGGAAGTGTACCTGGTCCACATTTAGGCTCTGTCTTATGAATTCCAAAGCGAAAAGCTGCATGGGTACAAACGTTGGGAGCCTATAGGGTTCAATGCTTGCTCCATACAACCTTATCTCTGAATACTCTTCAAATACAAACCAATCTCCAAATATGCAATGGGGTCCTAGCTGTAGGAATTCCCGAGATTTTGTCAGGAAGCATGGAGGAAAAACTCCATTCAAAAATTTATAAGCAATAGTCATGAAATGGCTAGCAAACTCAAATAGTCCTGCTTCATTCTCTTCTTTTCTTATCATGTCAGTCCAGAACAAAACTGATTGTTTACGTTTGTTAACATCAACTATATTCAATCCCAAACTCATGAATTCTTTGACATTCTGATATAAAAATAAGTAAACAAGAAATGACGGAAATCTGAAAAAACCTGTGAGAGGGAAAGCCATCAATTGAGAATTTACGATTTCCTGCCAGAAAGACGGAATATCAAGAACCACTCCTGGTTTCATCATCAGTGCAAACATACCCAAAACTGATTTATCAACTCTGTGATCATTATCTTTCCCCAAAATCTCCGTAATGCAACTGAGAATTGGCCTATACTCAGCGTTAAAAATCTCCAGGCTGAGCTCTTCTCCTTCGAATTGAGTCCTCTCTGGATTCGATTTCAAAAATGACATACATTGACTAAACTCCTCGTTTGAAAGGTCTTCAAAATAACAAGCCAAAGAATCTTCAGAAAATTGCAGAGATGACTCATTGCCTTGGAAGCACAATGCTTGGTGGACCAATTGCGTTGATACCTGCAGAATATTTTCTCCCTGCGGGTTCATCACAAAACATTTACCAGGGTACATTGAAGAGACTAGCCACGAGATGAACTCGGGAAATAGGTGGGTTTTTGGAATACAAGCAGACAATACACCAGAACTCTTCATGGCAGCAAATACTGGGGATTTTTCAGTGTTTAGGGTCACTTGGTGATATAATAAGGGATGATTTACAGATGACAGGGTATCGTGAATGTCTTTTTCACTGTCGATGAGAGACCTGAAGCCTGATAAACCAGACAGGGACGCTCGTCTTGCCATGACTGACAGACAATGAAAACAATATAGGGGTACTGGGCAAGGGAAAGGTGGTCGGAGCGAGACTCAAAAGGGAAAAATAACTACAAACAAATGAGAATGGGACAAAGAACAATTTAAAAGGCTAAGAAAATCCATAATAAATGGTGGAATGACATGTACAAAATCTTCGGAAGAGGATGACAGCTGTCTCCAACCTTGCTTGATGACGTCACTACGGGGGGTCCGGGAGTACGATAGAGAATTTCAACCTATACCCCCCATAGTAAATCTCAGCCGTTGATCACGGCTCGCCCAAGATTTGACCAGTCAACTACGGGGGTTCCAGTTTGAATAACCAACAAGCTCTTTTCCGCCCCGTAATGACCAATCCAGAACCACTTATCCGCGATCACCACCTCCGCTCAAGAAATTGCTCGAAGCTTAAGCTTAAATCAAAACATATATTTCAATAAGGTTAATATTCATCGAGCTTTGAAATGCTTCTTTTATGATATAGTATAAAAACTTTATACTATAACATATGATTTTTTGATTTTCTAATTTTTTTGTATTTTTTATATTCAAAATAAAAATTCAAAAGGATATGTAGATATGATCTACAATAGATAGTATGGTTGGTTTTTTGCTGTGTTGAGTGAGTGTGATATTAGAGGATTGTGTGCAAGTTGTGAGGGTTGTGATGCATATTTTCTGAAGCAATTTGCAGGTGTTGCAGCAGACAACACGAGTATGTTTCAGACAAAATATTATGTAGAGAGTAAGGAGGTGAAATAATGATTGATAATAGTTCTATTGGATATTTGTAGCAGCTTGTGTTTGTTGGTTGTATGATGTGGTTTTTTATGAGTAGATTAATTATTACAAAGAGGGTTTTGCTAATGTATCTTACATATTACTTTATGCAAAATTTGTGTTGATTAATTTGATTTTTGAGTCTTTTTTTGTGTGGTTTGAAGAGATTGTTATTGTGGTGTTCGTGTGATCCGAATCTTGGAGGGGGGGGGCAAAGATCTAAAAAATTGAAATGGATCTGGAAAGATCTGCAAAATGTAATATTCCCAAATAGGGATGCAGCAATACATGAACAAAAATATGGAATAGAAATGAGAAATAACTAATAAAATGTGTTTGAAACACATAGCCATCAAATACATGTACAATAGCAAGAAATATGATTCATTATGTCAGCCAAAAGTGGGGAAAAGCAGCTTTTTATGCCCTAAAAACGTCATTTTCAGAGATTTGCGTGATAATAGGGAAAAATAATGACGGGATCCATTAGCATATGTAATTTGGGACCTACACCCAGAAAATATTCGAAAAAAAACCACTTTTTCTTAGTTAAACAGATCTCCCAGTACCGGTATGGCTTAAAAACACTAAAATCCCATGACTTGACTAAACAGAAAGTTTCTGAAGCATGAAAAACGTATTTTAAAGAGGATTTATGATACAATATTATGAAAACATAAGATCTAGAGTTTTATTTCTTAGAACATGAAGAAAAATGGAAGACTTTGATGAAGAAACCCTCAAGAATGAGGTGTTGCAACACACAGAATTGATTACAAAGGCTTGACAGCATATTTTATTGAGTGTACTGCTGCAGTAGATTACAACTTATATCTAGAGAAAAATAATGCATGAACAATCAAATCTATGACAGATCCATACACTATAATGTCTCTACTTTACATTCCCCTTAGGTATTTCAACAAATCATGAAGCACATGGAGTAAATCTGAGATTCTACGAAGTAGATCTATAGATCTATTTAGAATTTCTGAAGCATATACAAGATTATTCAGATTAGATATGGATATGACATGGATAAGAACATAAATCCATGGATCACCATAGTGAAGGGTAGATCCCCAACACTAGATATCACTCCTTAAACTTTGCCAAAACACCCTGCAACTTTTCTCTTTGCAGATAACACAGTACTGGAAGAGGGATTGCGTTGTAGGCTTGATGAATATTTTGGCCTAATGCCAAGATGTAGATCTGAATCTCAAATGATCTAGAACACTCTTGCCAATGGGATAGAAGCCTCTCCCACTGAAAAGGGATACTAGATTGGCCTAGATCTGAGTAGATCTAGCATCCACTTGCTACAGCTTACAAAGAAAACCAAACCCTCAACATGATCTGAGTTGTAGTTGGAAGTAGAAGCTTGGTCTTAAGCCTGATAGTGGTCAAGAAGTACAAGTCTCTTCCAAGAGCTACTCAAGGAAAGAGAAGGATTCCTAAACAGGAGATCCTTGTGATAAACAACACTATTCTCTGCTAAACATCCAAGATAATGAGAAATGTCTAAAAAAACATATTCTTCAGAAATAATATGGTCTTCAACAACCCTTCTCTTGTTGTCCTCCTTTTCCTTTTATAAGAATGAGATCTTGCAAAACCCTAAACCATCTCAATGATTTAGCTCCTTTCACATGTGTGGCCTCCACCTAAAACTGCGCTGTGTATCTAGGAGGTTCATTGAATCTGGACAACGATGTTGATTTGGTCCTGTTGACCCAGTCAAAAGTATCAACCCCTTTCACACATAAGGGTGTTTTATTGAAGTAGCCCAGATTTAGCGTTATTCACATGGAACATTGATTTATTCACTGATTTTAGGAGTTTTTATGTTCCTCCCTTTTACATTTATTCATGAACAGAAAAGTAAAGAAAAATTTAATATTCCAATTAGCTTGAGGCTAATTGGGAATATTACAGTCCTTTTCTCCAAAATGTTGCTTGTCCTCAAGCAACTCACAAGGACTTTGCAAAATCTCCAATGGATTTGTCTCCTCCCAAGAATACAAGTTTGCCTTTGGCGAATAACCCAAATAGCTGTCATCATGAAGAAGTGGGAGATACATAGAAAGAAACATATGTAGTCCATTGGTCTTCTCAAGGCATGATAGATGATAAATGTTGGGTGATTCATCCCCCATGAGACACTCCAATCTCCATGCTACCATCCAAACAAAGTGATCCATCCTAAGTATCTCATGGAAACAATCACCGATCCCCTCCTTATGCAATGTATAAGGGCTGCATGGCTGGAAATGAGAGGTAAGAATGTTCAACTTACACTGTCTCTCCCTCCATTTATGATAAATGTGGAGCTGTTGATCTTGGGCTGGAATAATATAGTCCTCATGAAGCCAAAAGACACTTGGAACCTCATGATTCCCTTCATTGATTCTAGGGACCCTTCTTGCCCAATATTCCATGCATATAGTGAGTAAAGTGCCATCACCATATGTGCTCCAAAAGAAACATGGACTAAGTGCCATATGATGTATTGGATGGTGACAATAGTCCCTCCCTTGAGACCAGCATTGTTCTTCTTCTTGCTGCCTCCAAACATAGTACAATAAGTGGCCATACCACCACCTTCTTGCTGCCATAAGCTTCTACAAAGCTTGAAAATAATAGAGGATAAGAGGTGTTAGCTGAATGTGACTCAAGTAACACATATCTTTCCAAAAATCTTCCCATGTGAGAGACTTTTCCCAAAGACATAAGTCAATCATATGGCTTCTTACATAAGGAAACAAAAGACATAGTGTAGCAGCCATACAATATTCCATCCTCTTCTTGAAGTATGCATAAGTATGGGAAGTTTCATTCCCAATGGACACATCCAACCCATGTGTCATTCCTCCCATCATTTTCCCAACGAAGATCATAGCATCATTATCATCATGATACAAACAAGCTCTCTTATGCCCCCTCATGTGAGAGTTACATTTTCTCCAAAGTACATACATGATCATGAGATACATTCCAAACAGAAATACATGTAAATACATGAGATACATCCCAACCAAAAGTAAATACATGGACATGAGATTTAACATATGATGTCCAAAATCTCTTCTTGTCAACCAAAGCAACCATGTCTTCTTCTTATGCATCCTCCCATTGTGTAATATTCCAAAAATTTAGCCTTAAACTAAATGGAATATTATAGTTGATTTTATCACTAGGTAGGTGAATAAATGGGTGGGAAGGCCCATGAGTCTCCTAAGCATCAATAAAAACACTCTAAGTGTGAAAGGAGACCCTTTATGCAGCTTAATAAAACACCTCCAAGTATGAACAGGGAATATATCATATCGATTCAGTCAACTTTGACCAAGTCAACAGTGCAGTTGCGGAGGAGTGGAGATTAATGAAGGAATAATGCAATTTTGGAGGAAGATGGATCTCATGATGGAAATTACCTAATTGAGTGGGGTCAAGGGCAAGAAAGCTCACATTATATTTAAGGAAGAGGATGACAGCATTTTGGGATTATTTTTTAGATTATTTTGTGATTGGTCTGCGTAAACTATTACTTCCTCTTGTTGTTTAGCAGGGTAGTTGTGCTGTTTAGCACCAGGTGTTCCTGAGCAAGAATCCCACCTCTTTCCTTGAGGATCCTATTGGAAGATTATTTTATTCATTTCCACATTATTTTTCAGGCCAAGCTTCATCTTTCTTCATCAGTGCAGTTTCTGCAGGTTATTGTGTTGTGTTGCAGGGTGCAGTAGTGGAGGGGATTGGAATCCCACTTTCTGAGCTAGTTTCTCATAGGAGGAAGGTTTCCTTATCTTGGGAGATATTTTTGGAGATATCTTGAGCTAATTTCAGATCTGTGGTATCAAGCCATACATTTCCCATCATTCCTAGCACTGTTCCAGCTAGGGAATGCGTTATTTTTGGAGGCAACTTCAGCAGGAGGTCTTGGGATTTATTTGTAGTGTTTCCTTGTGATTGAGGGGTTCATCCTTTCATGGGAGGAGACCTTGAGGAGATATATATCAGATATATTATTCTTCAGCCTTCTACACTCTTGTATCTCATTTTGCAGTGATTATTCAGTTTATTTCTGAAGATCACCATTCTATATTGAGTGTATGACAAGAAACCCTTGCCGGGTTCTCTTGTATTTTGTATAAGGAGACTAGATCTCAGCTATTAAGCATTATTGATTAATATATGATTATATCTACTTGTTCTCCTAATTTATGAGTTGAAACCCTCATAAGACTGTGCAGTCTCTTTCATGAATATTTCTGTGTAGTAGTGTATTGCGGTTTTAGTGATTTCCAGCTACACTAGGTGTGGGAGGTCTGTTTATCTCACCTATTTTCTTTTGTTTCTGATCTACTCTTGGATTTAGATGGTAGAGGGACATATCTAACGGATCCAAGTTATGGTTTACATTATTATGGCTTACATTTCTGGAAATTCATTTTTTTGTGAATGCATTGCTGAGCAGTCAATTTTTGGAATATTATACGATATTCCCATTACTACTTATTTTCCCTATTTTTGGATATTACACATTGACACACAAGGCATGAGAGAATAAAATATGAATCTTTTGGGAGTACCCACACTCACCCAAGAGCAACAAATGCAATGCATCTCCTACCTGCCTCAGATCTAGATGTGGTAAGTGGTTTTCCCACCGCTTACTTGCTGCCCATAACATATCTCCATGGTTGAAAGTGGAAGATATATTTGGTATATTTGGTGCCTTAGGAAAGCACCCATCATGCTGCAAAATATCCCTTTGTTCACCAAGGGAGTGGCCATAATCAGAAATAGTTTTGGCCCAAAGTTGGCCATGAAGTTTATAAGGTATAGCACTCCTCTTAGGAGTCATGGCCTGTATATACATAGTAAAATAATGCATACAATCAGAAAGTAAAACATGATTTACATAAGTATTCTCTTCACCAATATTTCTCCTTATACAAGTGGAGTGGTGTGTGGATCTTTCTCCTCCTTCCAAGGTAGGAATAGTTGGATGAAATAACTCTATCTTAGAGTCTTGTTGTTGCTCCCACTCCACAAGGTTCATGCATCTTTGACAGTGATGATATAGTTCTTTTTCAAAGCCCTCCCAATAATAGCTCCTCAAGATGATGTTGTTGAGCTTCATAGAATATGTGTGGCTGAAAGAGAACTCTTCATAGGCTCCTTATAGTAACTTCTCCTTGAGCTTGGAGGCTCTAGATAAGAAGATCCTACCATGATCATAGATGACTCCATCTTGGACTAAATAGCCCTCATCTAGTAGTTGGTCATCAAGAATCATGCATGTGTGAAGATACTTCGAATATTCTACCAATATTTGTGATTTCCAATATGGATCCAATCTCCCCAACCATGACAGCATTGTAGAAATTTGATCTGAAGCTTCTGTCATATCATGGTCCTCCTCTTTGACATGCTTAATGAAAAATTCATGTGTGGGAGTAAAGTTACTCCATATTTGTTGCCTCTCTTGCAGCTGATCTTGTGCAAGACAAGATTGAAGAATAGGAAGATCAACCTTCTTTTGAAAGGTTTCTCTTTTCCAAAAATTCCATAGTTTGGCCCAAGCATACAAGAGTGTTGGCCCCCTCTTGTCTTCTTTAGAAATATTCTTTGTATGTAGAGATATCATTTGCTGCCCCAAATATATGGAGTGGCCATTTGACATCATGCTAAGGTCATCATAGATCTCTGAGTTCTTATTTTTCAGCGCAAACAGATGAGTGAGGAATAGCAAAATCAATTTCAAAAAATTGTTCATCCCTCCTTGGAATCCATCAATAGATCTCAGCGTTGTGGTAGCCAAATATGTCACTGTTGCACAAGGTTGAGAGAATAGTTTATTCTTCTTCCCATCAGTGGGTCTCCCTAGTGGAATGCCTCCATGTAAAGAGACATCAAGATCTGAAGTAGACTATATGAATGGTTGGACTGATGTGTCCCTTTCCTTGCTGCATAGTCTAGTCTCCTTCTCATGAATTGAAACCCCTTGAAATAAATAAGGGTGCATGCTCCTCATCATTGGATGCTGATCCATCCTTCCTCCTCTTTCTTTAAGCGAGGTATCACTGCCCAATAATGTTGTCACAGAATGCTCCTTGGGAATCAATTTCAAAGGTGCAAAAGCTCTTTCCCTTGAAACAATAACTTCATCTTCATTCCCATGTGATGATGGGTCTTCTTATAAAGTAACAACGTAGTTACTGCCCTCTTGTTCTTCCTTCTCATCAATATTTGAGAATGCCTCATTATCAATGAGAGACCTTGGATCTTAGTCTTCCTTTGAAAGAGGAATCTCCATGATTTCCTTTTGAGAAGAAATCTCCTCATGTAATGGGGATCTTGCCTCTGACAAGGTATTACAAAATTTTTTATCCCCTTCAGCAGAAATCTGAAGTGGATTTTTCACAACAGATCTTTCCAACTCATGTAAGGGTTTTGCATGTTCATGCTTTGCTAGCTCAATCAAATATGTTTTAGTTTGTTTACATCAAATTTCTTCACCATTATCCTAGTGAACTTTGCATAAGTAGATATATTTTCATTCTTCGATGAAAAGGATTCAAACAACCACCAAGCATAGGCTTTACCTTTAAGATGTTGGAAATATTGTCATTGATGGCAAAGGAATTGGCAAAGAAGGAGCATCTGAAATAGTAACTAGGAAAAGAGAAAAGAGAAAAGAAAAGTAACAAAGACGAATAGAGGAAGAGTGCATTTACAGAGAGAAGTATCAGTCAAGGAGCAGAGACAAGCAGTGAATTGAAGCAGAGTTGTCCAGAGACAGAGTAAGACAATTAGGAAACCCTGTTACTGACGGATGGGATTATGCTCGTATGGATTGCTTGAATTTATTATGAAAGCATGAATTTGTTACTCATGGCCTGTAAACATCATAAGCTCTATGGAAGGAGTAGACTCGTGAATCTGTATAAGGTAATTTTGAGGAGTATTGACTGGACAAATTGTTATTGACTACATGAATTATTGATCATTGATACTGGTATCTCTCTCCGTGTAATGCATTGCGAAACATTTGATTCATAGATATCGGGTTGCTAAGGCCACAATACAGTGAGCAATGAGAAATGTATAACCTAATGAAGCAGCGCGTTATAGTATGCGAAGGAGTCGTGTTGAAACATTGATAAACCAAAGGATTGACGGAACCTTGAGCGAAGGGAGGAACCATGAAGGAGGAACAGTAAAGGCAGTTTCCGGTTTTCATCACACTGCCTTTCGGTGATAAGCGGTATCTCCTGGTAGGGGAGCGATTCCATAGGGTATGCGACACGTGGTGAGGTGGACCCACGGAAAACCACTTGTCACTGCGCGCCATCGCGCGTTATTGTTCGACCTAGGATGTCCAGCAAAATTGTTGAGCGCTGTTGATCTGGGAAGGAGGCATCGGACGGTGTTCATCTACTATAGATGCGCAAAGGTTACCCAAGGTACAACACACCATTGCACGTTATCATCCGTGCATCATCAACGAACGATAACTGTCGGATCATCTTAAGACCGAGCGATGTGCTCTTCGCCGTCAAATGGAAACGATCATTAGCGATGGGCCCAGTTTTAAATTATATTGCTTGGGCCGTCGATTATGTATGTGGGGCCGGAACCAAAGGTCTATTTAAAAGCCATTTGATAAAAGCGCTGGTTATTAATATAAAGTTCTATCATATATTTAATTGCCAAAGGTTGTGAATAATATTTATTTATTTATCAAATTCCACAAATTTGATAAATAAAATTCCAATAAAAGAAAGAAAACCATCAGCGGCACGTTAATATTACTTAACCTTGGCTATATTATTATTTGGCGGAGATAAAGATTACCTTTGGGAAAATTCATGCATGGAAGAACGAAGATTGGGATTTTAATTTGGATTGGTTCGACTTTTAATATGAATACCATTAGCGGTTGAGTGGTTTTCTACTCATGGTATTGATAAAGGAAAAACTATATAAGGAGAAGCGCATTATGGTTCAGAGGGTGTGTGCAGAGGGGTTGACAATGAATAAATATCTTTAAGAGATATCTGCATGATTGAACTCTGATAGATCAGAATCTATGATGCACCTGTGGATATGATCTCTCAGTCTAGAAATGATGAATCTCTAGGAAAATCTGCAAAAGAAATGATGAAGACGTGCTACAAGACTGATGTAAAAATTGAAGAAATTTGGTGAATCTGAGGGTTGAAACCTTCAGTATGAAAGTGGAAGTTTACTGCCAGTAGAAGCTGGTGTTAAATTAGGGGGTTGGAGCTCCCTTCCAGCATTGGCCGGAGAACGAGAGAAGGTTGTAGCCTTCTACAGGTTGGTGCCTGCGTGCTGGTATAAGTCTGCGCCAGTACAAAATTGTAAGAAGTTTTCTTTATAATAAATATTGAAGACTGAGATAACAACAGCAATGGTTTTCTCCCGAATCGGGTTTCCACCTTAAACACTGGTGTTCATATGTGTTTCTTATGTTTGATGATTTTTTCTGTTATTTTTGTTCAAGCTGCTTACTAAACATCTGATGAATGAATGATGCAATGATCTAAGTAAAGGCATAATAAGATCTCTGGATATACAAGTTGGATTCAGTAAAGTAGCATATGGTTTTAAGAAATAAAAATTAAAAGTTCCTAGTCAGCTCTAAATACTGATTCAACCCCCCCCCCCTCTCAGTATTTATTCCAACAATTGGTATCAGAGCAGGTCCTTCTGAAAAGGCTTAACCGCTAGAAGGAAGATCAAACAAGATGAGCAATCAAGATGGAACAGCTTCTATCAGGCCTCCGCTCTTCAACGGAAGTAATTTAATCTTCTGGAAAACAAGGATGAGATCTTATCTACAGTCTCTGGGAGCAGATGTATGGGCTATTATTGAAACGGGTTATCAATATCCAGCCTCCGTACCAACAGATTCAACGAAAAGAAAGAATTATGAAACAAATGCAAAGGCTATCAATGCTCTATTGGGAAGTTTAACTGAATCAGAATTTGTCAAAGTCATGCAGCTGGATACAGCAAAGGCAATATGGGACAAAATCATTCTAAGTTATGAAGGTGATGCAAAGGTAAAAAGTGCTAAACTCCAAACTCTCAGAATTCAATATGAGAATCTAAAAATGCATAATGAGGAGAGCATTGCCAATTTATTTTTACGTCTTGATGATATCGTAAATCGTATGAGAAATCTGGGAGAAACAATAACCGAATCAACTTTGGTTGAGAAAGTTTTAAGATCACTAATGACAAAATTTGAGTCAAAAGTTTCTGCTCTTGAAGAAAAGCAGGATCTTCAAAATCTTACTATGGTGCAACTTCATGGCATACTAACTGCATATGAAATGAGAAGAGGAGGACCATCTGAAGTCAAAGAAGCCATCTTTAGAGCTTCTACAAAAGGGAAAGAAGTACAAGAGACAGAAGGATCAGGGTGTATCTCAGAAGAAGATGAGGTAAATTTTGTAAAGAAACTCCAACTTGGCACAGGACGGTTCAGAGGTAAGCTTCCTTTCAAATGTTTTTCTTGTGGAAGAGTTGGTCATTATGCTGCTAAGTGTCCTCACAAAGAAACACATGAAAAGGGAAAGGAAGTAGCAAGAAGGAATAAGAATCAGTTTAGCACTAGAAAAAGTTACTATACTCATGAAGACAGTGATGGGTTATCAGATAGTGAGGAAGAATGTGAACAAGATCTTAGACTTCTCATGGCATTTGAAAAGGAGTCTAGAGAAGAAAAGGATACTTTTATGGATGCTTTAGAGGACAATGATTTTCTTGATGAAATCAATCAACTCAAAATATGCTTAGAAGAAATTAAAATAACCATAGAGACTCTGAAAAACCAGCTTCAAGAAAAGGAGAAACATAATGAGAATTTGGAATGTGAAATAGTAAGTCTAAGAAAAGAAATTGAGAAAGTAAAGACTTTAAATCTTAGATTTTCTAAAGGATCTGAAACCTTAGATGAGATTATCAAGATACAACGTTATCCTCTTCTAAAGACAGGTCTTGGATATATCGGAGAATCTTCTCAGGCTTTAGCACCAAATTATCTAAAAGCAACTACAACCAGTACACAACATTCTGCCCCTCAGCAAGGGAATAAAGAATCTCTACAGATAAAGCATGACCATCTCAATTCAAAGAACACTAACAAGAGTACCTTTCAAAGAAACACCAATCAACAGGTAAATTCAAGTAGAAGATTTCATGATCGCAGAAATTTCTTCTTCAATGGACAATGTTTCTCATGTCACAATTTTGCTCATAAAGCTGTTCAATGTGTTGCATATAAAACCATCATGACAAGAGAAGAAATAAATAGAAGAATTGATATTGGAATGAAGAAGAATACATATAACAAATTTTATCCTCTTCAAAATGAAGTTGAATGTGCTTATTACAATAACTTTGGCCATGAAGAATCTGAATGCAGGAGCAAAGTCCAGCTAAAAGAGCATCTTCCTTCAAGATCCAAAGTATGGAAAAAGAAGGAATTACAGGTTGAAAACTGTGGCATAGATTTATTTTCAGAAGGAGAAGAAAATCAATGGTACATTGATAGTGGATGTTCAAAACACATGACAAGTGACAGAGATAAACTTCTTGCATATAGTGTTCTAGAAAAGGAAAATAATGTTACATTTGGAAATGATACTCCTGCTGTCATTAAGGGAAAAGGGTTTGTCTTTCTAAAAGAAAAAGTGAAAGATAATAATGTCATGTATGTGGATGGATTAAAGCATAACCTGTTAAGTGTGAGTCAGATGTGTGATCAAGGAACTGAAGTTGTCTTTAGTTCAAAAGAATGTGTGGTGCGTGATCTTGATACATGAAAAAAAATTATAAAAGGAAACAAAACTCCAAGCAACTTGTATGTATTGAAGAACTGCAAAGAACAATGTCACTTGAGTAAATCTTTAGAAAACCGGCTATGGCATAGAAGGTTGGGGCATCTGAGCTTCTCTCAAATCAACAAATCAAGCAGACTCAAAGAAATTCGTGATCTTCCCACTATTTCTCTACCTGAAAGTATCATATGCAAATCTTGCCAATTCGGTAAGCAAACCAGAGTGCAATGTAATGCCAAGGAAGGATCATCAAGTAAGCCTCTTGAACTCATTCATACTGACATATGTGGACCTATGAGGAAAAATTCACCACGTGGTGAACAATACTATATCTTATTTATTGATGATTTCTCTAGAATGTGTTGGATTGAGTTGATTAAACACAAAGATGAAGCATTTGAGAAATTTCAGATCTTCAAAGCAATGGTTGAAAATGAATTAGATCTAAAAATCAAGTGTCTTAGATCTGATCGAGGAGGAGAATATACATCAGATGAATTCCTTGAATTTTGTGAACAACATGGCATAAAAAGACAGTTTTCTGTAGCTGGCACTCCACAAAAAAATGGCGTAGCAGAAAGAATGAATAGAACAGTTCAACAAATGGCTAGAGCTATGCTTGATGATTCCGGAACACCTGACACATTTTGGGGAGAAGCAACACATACAACGGTAAATATTCTTAAAAAGGCACATGTTCATGTAAATAGTGATAAAATTCCATATGAACTCTGGTATGGTAATCCTCCCACTGTGAAGCATTTTAGAGTTTTTGGAAGCAAATGCTTTATCAAAATAATGATGAAAAACTTGGCAAGTTTGAACCCAGAGCAGATGAAGGAATACTTCTTGGTTACTCCTCTAGGAGTAGAGCATATAAATGTTACAATAAAAGACTTCGGAAGATTTTTGAATGTATTGATGTTGTTATTGATGAGTCTCCTGCAGCTCCAAAAGAAGAAAAACAAACAACAGATGAAGACGATGATGACATATATCCTTCTACATCAAATAGGAATGATATAGATAGTGAACCCAATGAAGAACCCGAAGAAGATTTATCTGAAAAATCTCCATCCAGATACGTTCAAAAGAATCATCCAGAATCTCAAATTTTGGGATAAAAGGGATCAGGTGTACAAACAAGAAGGACTCTTGTGGGATCTTCTAGTTACCTGGCATTTCTATCCACTATTGAACCACAAAATGTCAATCAAGCCAGCAAGATTAATGCTGGATTCAAGCCATGAATGAAGAACTTGATCAAATTGAAAAGAATCACACTTGGGAATTAGTACCAAGACCTCATGACAAAAATGTCATTGGAACTAAATGGATATTCAAAAATAAGTTGAATGAGAATGGGGATGTGTTATAGCATCATTTCTCACCTTGACATGATTCATGATTGCTTTGATGGTTTTGGGCACCCATTCCTACAGACTTGGAAAAATTCACTTAAAAAAAGTGTAAAAATCCCCATACGCGACTATGCCCGTGATTTTCCGTGTGTATACGCGAGTCCAGCTAGACTTTTCCGCGTATGCCATTAAAATGATTAAAAAATATATAAAAATTCCTTATTTTCGGGCTAGGTTGATGGTTACTCAGGTAGTTCAACCACCCCAGCACGTGGCCAACTGTTTCCAACTGTTGAAACTAATTGGAGGGAGTATAAAAACCCCTCATGTGTATGGCCTAAGGGAGAGAGAGAATTATTGATATTATACTCTGTTGGTATTCCCTATCCAAATCTGATTCCCCGTGCCTCCTGCACTTTCCCAGTTCATTATAGGAAACCCTTGTTTCCTTGAGATGCACATCCCTTTATATGTCATCTCATATGCACCAGTTTGGAAGGAGTCTTAGCGAGGCAAGGGCTGGACGGATCCGGACGACGGTCTGCGAAGGCCTTGGAAGGATCAGGTGATCTCTCCACTCGTTACTTTTGTACATGCTATTTATAATACAGAAGTACCGTGTTGTTCCCGAAATAAACGTGTTAGTGTATGCTTATATGTATGAGAATATTGTTATTTAAGCATTCATTATGATTTATTTAATGTTTTATATGAATCTCACTAACATTTAGAGTAGATATATGCTGTACAACCAGTTCTTCGTGCTTGTTTCTTCTTGTCTTTCAGGTTAAGAAGGAAGGACGGTTGTTGGGGGTTTGAACCCTGCGGGATCTTCTTCAACCGTAGGACCTACGGGTAACCTTCTCATTCTACTCTATTTAGTTTTTCTGAACGTGCATGGTTGTGTGAGTCTCTGTTAAGTAGCATGCCCCTGCTCTGTGGAGGTTGTAACCCAACGAACCTCTAGGGTGATATTCCCCGAAACAGAACTGGAAACTCCGCTGGGGATCACATTTTTGTGATTCTCCTGTTGGGTTGTTTCAGCTGTTTGGTAGGATTCCAACAGTTTTAACTTTCATTTGCAGTCCAGTTTACTTTCTTCCAGTCAATCTGAAGTCCTGGTGTCTTTTCCAGGCTTGTTCTTTTTGTTTTTTCATTATTTACCTTTGCATACGCGCTTTTTTCTGCACACAATCACGTATACACGCAAGTTTGTCTAAGGAACCCACGTATACACGAGTATCCCTTATCACAGACGCGTATGCACGCTGGTTGCATAGCTGTGAAGTAGCGTATACCTAGGCAGATTTTGAATTTTTGGGATTCTTGACTTTTTGGTCCTTTCTGGCTGTGGAGGCCTGTTTCTACAGTGTCTCTGTAATCACTGGAGTGTGAAGGAAGTGGTTTCAGATCTTTTCTCTCTTTCGTTTGATTGAAAACTAGTCTTTTTGGCAAAGTGTTGTTTCTGGTGCTGGCACTTCTGGATTGAGTTCCAAGATCGCTTTTTGAGCATTCTTGGCTGTTCTGCTTTATCAGAGCAGAGAGCTTCTGCTCACTGACTCGCTCCTATCTTTGTGTTGTGCTTCGCATTGCGATTTTTGCTTCGTTTTTTATTGGTTTTCTTGAGTTCCATAGGCTAGGGTTTTGTTGCAACTTTTGAAGAGATTTTCTTGCTTCTTTGGAGTTTTTGTTTGCAATGAGTTTGCACTATTTGTCTAGACTGAGTGGCTGAGTTTTTGGTCTTCTTTTGCTCTTATTGATCTTGCTACGAGTTAGCTTTATAAGGTTTGGGAGCATTGTTGAAGTTTGTGCTTGAAATTCGGTCCCGTTTTGGTTTGGATTTTGATAGTTGTGCTTGGTCTTTTCGAGCTCTTTCCCTATAAAACAAAAAAGCTCAAAAAACATTTGCTTTGCTTTTTGTTTTTGCATTTCAAAGGCTTAAAAAACATTTTCACTTGTTATTTTCTTTTGTTGTTGAATTTTCATTTTCGTTTGCTACAACTTTTGAAGCTTTTGTGAAGTTTCTTGCTTTAGTTTTAGGCTTGATTTTGAGGAGGAGTTGTCACTTGATTTCTTCTTCTTATTTTTAAGTGTTTTTGGTGTCCTTATTTTAAGAGTTCTTGATTTCGAGAACTAGCTTTTTGGGCAACCAAAGAAGAGTTAAAACTGAAGGTACTTTTTGGGAATTTCACTCCGCTTTAAGAGATTTGCATCTTAGGATTTGCATGCTTGTAGTGATTTGCATTAGGTGCATATAATCATTTAGTCAATTTCTTAGTTTTTGTGAGTGTGAGTTTGCTTTTTGAAAAGAAAAAATACAATTTTTAGTCTCGTAGAACCTGTATAGAGATTACTCTTCATCGAAAGACAAAGAACTGCATTTGCATGTAGTTAAGTTTTTATTAATTTCTTTTGCGTCAAAAACACCATACGTTTCATCTCCATATCCTTGTGACTTAACATAACAGCCCTTAAAATAAGCGATTTAATATAAAATCAACTAGCAAGTTTTCTAATTGTCAATCACCAACTAGCTAGGTTGTAGGGCCTTGGAATAGGTGAGTGGAGAGTTAACTCTCCAAGGCCGGTCAAATAAACATAGAAGTTGATTAATTGAGCGAAATCCAACTCCGTGAGGTGGACTGGGAAAGCTCTCATCCGAGAGTCAAGCGCGAGGGGAAGTGAAGGCTGAGAAGAGGGATACCCCCTCTCCGATTGGCTGAATCTGACCTCAAGACCGTTCCGCCCAGCTTCTGATACGGATTGGTGTCCATAGTTTCCACTCCTAGGTTCCACACAGGTGACTGCGGGGGGGAATACCCCGGTACCTGAGGCAGACGTCGCATCACTTTCAGCAGTACTTCTGGGGGGTGCCCTTACGAAGCTTGGGTGCTTGAGCCGGCAAAGGCTGTCGTTAGGAGGTCGGCGTAACTGTTTCTGATACCTTCGCTAGTTGTTCTGGGCCCTAATCATCCCAGACTGCTTTCAGGAGGTCCTATACTTCGCTTTCCTGTATTTTGGTGTCCGGTCCTCATCACCCGGAGTGGAAATACTTGGAGGCTATTTGCTTGACTGTATCTCAGGGATTTTTATTTTTAGTGAGTGCTCTTTGCTCCTAGCTTGCCTAGCTTTTCACTTTTTTGAGTCTAATTTAATAAATCTATAAAAGTGGCTGATCAAGTGCCTCGACATTTGAGGAGAATCCGGGGGTTATCTCTCGAGAGTCCAGAGCCTTCTTCGAGAAGGCGTAGGAGCGATTTAGCAGATGGTTACCACCCTGTGGCGTCTGATGCTGTGGAGAGAGATCCTCCACCAAGGTCTAAAGGTTTTGTAGCTGATTCTGGTGTCGATCCCGAGAGGAGCGTTCCGCTCACCTCGCGAGTTTTGTTTCCTCAGGAAGAAGATTTTCAGATTGAGGACATACCTAAGCCTCCTGCTACAGTTCCATCTCCTCTTCCTCCTGATTATCCGTTTGTTGTTCAGTACATCGGACCGGAGTTGGAGAGACCGCCGGATCTTCCGTATCATTCTTATCTTTCGATGGCCACGACTGGGAACGCGGCTTCTACCGTGAGTGCTGCAGGCATTCAGACCCATGCTTTTGTCAAGGCAGGGGGAACTATTGCTTCATCTTCGATTGCTTCTAGTGCTGCTGTGTTTGGCTCTGGGTTCACCCAAGCACATGCTTCTCATTCTGGTCCCTTCTATTCAGGGATGTCCATTAGTGGAAATCCCTCTTTTTCCTTTTCCGCTGCTTTAGCTGGATCTACGCCCATGTCTAACATGGCTAGTGGATCAACTTCGTTTCAGGGTTTCCCCTTTGGGACTGGACACATTCCTAGTTCCAATCCTTCTTTAGGGTCGTTTCCGTTTATGTCCCAGACCCAGAGTTTCAACCCTTGGTCTGGGGGGCAAAGTTCGATTACTTTTACGAGATGGAATCCTGTCTTTACTACAGTGGGGGCGGGGAATCCGTTTTACGCAGGTCATCAAGGGAATGCTTCTTTCCCTTCATCGAGTACTTATCAGTCTTTTTCTCCTCTGTCTAATGCTTGGAACCCCTATCAGGGGCTCTCCTCTTCATTTAACACTTCAGCGGGGGGAACTAGTCTGGGCTTTGGTAACTCGGCGTGGGGAGGAGGTTCTTCTCCGTTTTCTACGAGTCCTTTCTGGCAGCCTGGTGCCTCATCAAATCCAGCCTATTCTTTTCAGAATGTTGGGAATCCATCCCATCAAGGATGGAATCCTCAGGCTCCGCCTCGCTTACCTTTTCTGGAAACGTTAAACTTGCCAGATTTGTCGAAGTTGACTAATGACCCGATTCGTTATAGTCCGGGGTGGCCTCCGGTCCCGACCAAACTTCCTTCAGACATTCCAAAGTTTGAAGGTAATAATGGAGAGGATCCGGCGGACCACATCACCACTTTCCACTTATGGTGCTCTTCGAACTCCCTGATCGATGACTCGATTAGGTTGAGATTATTTCAACGCACCCTAACTGGAAATGCTGCCAAATGGTATATCGAGCTCACTGGGGGTAGTTTTGCCACATTTGGAGAACTGGCTATTACATTTCTAAACCATTTTCAGTTGCCTGTCAGATATGAGGCTGGGACCGAACTCCTGGCTAATTTTAAGCAGGATGAGGCAACTCACATTTCTGATCACATTCAGGAATGGAGGAGAAGGAAGAGGCTTATCAAAGCCCATATTCCAGGTGAATTCCTTCTCGAGTGGTTTTTTAAATCTCTACAGTCAGATATCTCAAAGGATGTATCCCTATCTGGGGTATTTTCTAAGGAGCAGGCCATTTTTAGGGCCCAGCAGTTAGAACTGATCTATTCTCAATCTGGGGTACTTTATAAGTATTTGCCCAATGCTCCTCGCTCCAAATTGGATTTGTCGAAAACTAAACCTGGTCCGCATGGTGACGGACTTGTCGGATCGATCAGTAGTGGTGCAACCAGCCTGCTTTCTCAACTACAGCAGTTGTCTTTACAATCTGCTCCTTCTGGTCAGGTTGTGCCTGCTGATTCATCACCTTCCCAGTCTTTGTCCATAAATGCTGTCCAAGATTCTGATCCCAAAGGAAATCAACAATCCGATGGGAGGAAGAAGGGACAAAATAACAAGAAGAAGGGAAATAACGGGAAGGGAAATGCAAATAAAACCAACGAGCGTGTTGGTGAGGGTCAAAAGGAGAAAAAGAAAGTGAAGTTTCCGTGCAAGCTTTGTGCTGGAGACCATCTCACACACCTTTGCCCTAAAATTCAGGATGCTCAGCGCCTGTTATCCCAGCAGGGTTCTTCTAGTTCCCAGGCTGTGTTAACAAACCCTTTTCCCCAAGGGCAACAATTAGTTGTTGGCGCGAACCAAAATCCTGGGGCTTCCTCTGGAGGTACCCAGGAAGGGGAAATCCCATCGAACATTTTTATGATGAGTGCTCACGCGGATATCGCTACGAGATCCCGTGATTATGGCAGAGAGGAATCTTCGAAAGCTAAGGAAGTTCCTGATGCTACTGAGCCGCTTCACATTACGAAGCCTACTGTTGAGTCTATGACTCGGATGCCAAAAGCATCTTCTAAGCGGTCAACGATTAATCCGAACGTGAGGGCTGCCCAGAACTACTCGATTGTAGAAGATATGGCACAGAGTCCTTGTGCTATGTCAGCTTTAGAGGTACTCCAGTCTTGTTCAGCTCAGCGCAGCGCTTTGCTCACTGCCATTGGGGCTATTGATCCGAAAAATTCTCTTCTGATTACTTTTGACATGAATAATTTTAAGAAGAGACTTCCTCATCACATGGCATTTCATATTAAATCATCATATCGAAAGTGCAATATCTTTCGAACGGTCGTTGATGAGGGTGCTTCCACATGCGTGATGTCTCTCGCATGCTGGAAGACACTTGGATCTCCCAAAGCTATTCCATCTAGCACTGTTCTTACTGCGTTCGATGGTCATTCTCACAGACCCCATGGTATTGTCCCGGCTTTGCCCATCTGTGTTGGGGGAAAAACCATTAACATAGAGGTTGAGGTAGTAGATGCAGCCTTGGACTACAACCTTCTGTTGGGGAGGAACTGGATATATGAGATGGATGCCATTGCATCCTCATTATTTCGAATTGTATGTTTCCCCCACGAAGGGAGGATTGTCACAGTGGATCAACTGGACTGTCCTCAAGTAGACCTGAATGCGCCTTCTGACTCATCTGTTCCTAAGTTGGACAATACTAAGGCGCCTGTTGAGAATCTAGGAGTTGGAATGTATTCTTCCCTGATGGGTACTTTTGATCTTCCTCCTCCTACGGTGCATATTAATGCTATTTCATCCTCCAAGGCTCCCATTCGAAGAGAGTTCTTTCGAACTCATTATTTTTCGGACCCTTGGACCTTACCTTCCCCTACTGCCACATTAGTGGAAGGTCAAGTGGGCGGAATGGCATTTCCGATTTCTGCAGCTGAGATTGCATATCAGTCTATTGTTGACACTACAGAATCCGTTCCAGCTCCTCTTTCACCGGAAGAGTTGGATGGTGATGTGGCTCCGGCTTGGACGATTAGTTCTTCTTCGGCCCAGGATTGCCTTGATACCACTCTTCCATCTGAAGAGGAAATTTTGGAAGCCATGACTGGTATAGATAGATCGTGGGATGACTTGCATCATTGGTCTTACTTCCTACCTGACTTGAACGGAGTTGAAACTATTTTTCCAAGTCCTCAGTCTCCTGGATCTGTTCACCCAGTCTTGAACCCTTTGGCACCAACACAAGTTTATGCTGAAGGGAACATGGCTGTGATCTCTCCTACTATCCCGGTGAACATTTCCAGGGATCCCAACATTATCGAGAATGTCTTCATTGGAGCTGAATGTTCCCATGAAGAGGTTCAAATCTATATCGAGCTCTTCAAAGAGTATAGGGATGTTTTTGCTTGGTCTTATGAGGAAATGCCTGGCATAGACCCATCTATCGTCCAGCATGAGATCAAGACGTATGAAAACGCTAAGCCGGTCAGGCAAAAACTTCGTCCGGTTAATCCTAGGAAGGCAGCAGCTATCAAAGCTGAAGTTGAAAAGCTGCTTAAGGCGGGATTCATTTTTCCAGTTCCTCTGACTGAATGGGTTTCAAACCCCGTTCCGGTAGATAAAAAGCAAGGAACGATTCGAGTGTGCATCGATTTCAGAGACCTAAATAAGGCATGTCCTAAAGACAATTACCCCACACCATTCATCGATCAGATCATTGACGAGTGTGCCGGTAATGAGATTTTCTCTTTCATGGACGGTTTTTCCGGATATAATCAAATTACTATCCGTCCTGAAGATCAACATAAGACTGCATTTATTTGTCCCTGGGGTACGTTTGCATACAAGAAAATGCCTTTTGTTCTTAAAAATGCTGGGGCTACCTTTCAGCGGGCCATGTCTTACGCCTTCCATGACATCAAGAAGATTATCGAGGCATACTGAGATGATCTAGCTGCTCATTCTCGAAAGAGGATGGATCATCCTGGTCACCTCCGGCAAATATTTGAAATATGTCGTTTTTATAAAATTCGATTGAATCCGAACAAGTGCGTTTTCGCGGTTACATCCGGTCGGCTGTTGGGATTTATTGTGTCTAGGGAAGGGATAAGGGTAGATCCCTTCAAGGTTGAGGCAATACTTCGGTTGCCTCCCCCGTCTTCCATCCGTCAGCTTCAAAGTCTCCAAGGGAAGTCTAATTTTCTCCAGAGGTTTATCGTCAACTATGCTGAGATTACAAAGGGATATATGAGACTGTTGAAGAAAGGAGTTCCTTTTCTTTGGGACGACTACGCTCAACGCTCATTCGATGCCTTGAAAAAGGCATTGACCTCTGCTCCTTTACTGAGTCCACCTGATTATAGCAGAGATTTTCTTTTGTATCTGGCTACAGCAGAATCTACCATCGGTATGGTTCTGGTTCAGGAGGATGATGCTCTTGCTAAGCATGTTATTTACTACCTTAGTCGAGGACTGGTAGGACCTGAACTATGATACACTCCGATAGAAAAGTTAGCCTTAGCAGCAGTCCATGCTGTGCAGCGACTCCGACATTACATTATTCTTCGCAAAACTTATGTCTTGGCAGCTGCCAATCCATTTCAGTTTGTCCTCAGCAGGCGAGTGATTGGGGGCAAATATAATAGATGGATTGTGATTTTACAAGAATTTGATCTCGAGTTCATGTCTTCCAAATCCAAGAAGTCATTAGTCTTTGCGGAATTGATCTCCGAGTTGCCTTGTGGAGAGGAGATGATCTATCATGAGTCCTTTCCGGACGAACACTTGTTTCTAATCTCTCCACAAGATCCTTGGTATGGGGATATCATTGTGTATCTCCAGACTGCGAAGTTTCCCTCCACTTTTTCGAAAGATGAGCGTCGTAAGCTGCGTCACTTAGCCAAGAATTATCTGGTTATTGGTGATGCTTTGTACCGTCGAGGGGTTGATTCAATCCTAAGACGCTGCTTAACTTTCGAAGAAGCTGAGGCTGTGCTCAATGATTCTCACAGTGGAGCTTGTGGGGGTCATTTATCTGGGCTTGCTACAGCCCAAAATATTTTGCGTGCTGGATACTTTTGGCCCTCGATTTTCAAAGATTGTATTGAATCGGTCAAAAGGTGTCATCCTTGTTAGGTTTATACTCGAAAAATGCGCGCTCATCCAGCTCCGCTTTTTCTAGTCATTAATGTCGGACCCTTTACAAAGTGGGGTATGGATTATACTACTTGTAACCCGCCTTCAGCAAAAGGTCACGAGTACATTATCGTAGCAGTAGACTACTTTACGAAGTGGGTCGAGGCTATGCCTACTTTTGGGAACGATGGTGAGACTGCAGCTTTGTTCCTTTTCAACCAGGTTATCGCTCATTTTGGTATACCTAGAGAGATTGTCACTGACCATGGCAGTCATTTTCAGAATAGTATGATGGCTGAGTTGGCTCTCAAATTGGGTTTCCGGCAGGAGCATTCATCTCCATATTATCCTCAGGCCAATGAGCAAGTGGAAGCCGTGAATAAATCCTTGAAGACAATTCTTCAAAGGACAATTGATAAACATAGATCCAACTGGAATATTATGCTATATCCTGCACTTTGGGCATACAGGACGTCAGTGAAAACTGCAACTGGATTTACTCTGTTTCAGTTAGTCCACGGGGTGGAATCCGTATTTCCCATTGAATGCGAGATTCCTTCCCTTAAATTAGCTGTTGAGCTTCTTCCTGACACTTCCAGTCTGGCAGAACGGCTTCTTCATCTGGAACATCTCGATGAGCAGCGTCGAGATGCCGCCACGATGAATGAAGCGCATAAAAACCGAGTAAAGGTTCAGTACGATAAGGCGGTTAAGCCTAGGGTCTTTTCCGAAGGTGACCTTGTTTTGGTCTATGCCCAAGAAAAAGATGCCTTGGGGCCAGGAAAGTTCAAATCGATGTGGTATGGCCCCTATATCGTTAAAAAAGTCCTTAAGAAAGGAGCTTATACCTTGGTTGACTTCGAAGGGAACGAGTTGCCGGAGCCCCAAAATGGGCTCTATTTGAAGAAGTATTATCTTGCTTTTGTATATAGTAGTTTTTCTTTGTACATATCTGATTGATTTTCGATCTTTGATGAGTTGGTGATGTTTTTGATCTGCTTTGGCAGGTTGTGTTGGATGTCATGAGTCATTTTGGTTTCGCCGATGGTGCTAGTAGACACACCCGGAACTTAGCTTCCGCGGCTTGGGTGCTTCATTATCCATCCGGTCAGCTGTTAGTATCAAGAGGGGTCTGCATTAGTCCTGCTTCCAACAATATAGCAGAATACACTGCAGTTATTCATCTACTCTCGGAGGCAATATCTTTGGGTTTTGATTCGTTGGTAGTTTTCTTGGACTCCCAGCTGGTGGTGTCGCAGTTGAACAACACTTATCGGGTACGAGATCCATTTTTATTACGATTTTTCTTGAGGGTACGTTTGTTACAAAGGTCATTTCAATTTTTAACATTCATTCATATTCCTCGAGCTGACAATTGGTTTGCTGACTCATTAGCTAATCAAGCATTAGATTGGCACATTAATCATTCCATACCATAAATTTTTAAACATCAAAAACATCATACATTTGATACATTTATCACATCACATCAAATATCGCTGTATATATATCATCGGAGTGTCAAAAAACTTTACAAAATTTGGATCCATAATCTCGTACAAAACTTGGGCTTATGCCCCATCATGTTCAGTCTCAAAAAAGAATATACAGTCATCTAATATATAAAATCTGTCTACTCTTGAGGTCCTCGCCCAGAAGTCGTGTTCATATAGAACATAACTGCAGTGGCCACACGGCAGAATAATCTAACCCAGTCTCTTCATCATGTCTGCCCAACGGGAAATTCTTGGGTCCCACGGGCTACTGATAGTAGAGATGACTCTGGGTCTCAAAGCTGGAATCCTCTCAAAGAAGAATGTTGTCAAAATGGTCCCATAGCCAAAGTGTTTAGTCTTTTCTTGGCGAATGGAGGTCAGCTGTTGTTTCATGTTCAGTAACAGGGCTGTGCACCAATCGTAAACATGAGTCAAACACTCTACAACTATGCTCATTTGCGTCCTAGACGCCTGATGTAGTGAGGCAGATCCTGCCACTCTGCTGATGGTGAAAATGAGGATTTTCATGTGCAAATACCTGATATCTCTAATTGCAATCTGTGTTCCAACCTTTTTGGAATTCTCTACGCAATATACATGGACATAATCTTCCATGGTCAACCCTCCTAGGGGCTTTCTGTGCAAGTCCACTGGTTCTCCCCTCCTGGAGAGTCCAGTGATGAAATATATATCCTCCACTTCAATGCGTAGTGGCATCTGATCAATTATGAAGCAATCCTGATTTGGTTCCCAGTAATTTACGAGCATTTCAAGTAACCGCACATTGCTTTTCATATTGGGCATTTTAAAGAATTTCAACAATCCGCAATTCCAGAGGATATTTTGCGTTGCGCGATCCTGCATGACCTCTTGGTCTATTGCACTATGCTCACGTTCCCTCCATGAAATGGTCATCCTGAGAAATTTCATCAAATTATGCATTAGCCACGCTTTTTAAGTTTCAGACCTGCGCATACGCGGTTTTTCCTGTACACAGTCGCGTGTATACGCGGGTTTCCTTTAATGAACCTGCGTATGCGCAGGTACGCATATTTTAGCAAGGGTTTTAAAGAAAAAAATCACTTAATTTTAATTTCCAAACGGACAAAATGAATAAACAGGATGATTAAGGAGCCTACCTGAAGTTTCGCTGAGTTCCGACGGTCGGTTGTTCCTGATTTGACGAAAGACGTTTTTTGCTCCAGAGCACTTTTTCCAAATCAGCTATGCAATAATGAACCAAATGAGAGGTAATTTGTCTATTTATGGCTAAAAAATTGAAAATTTTCGCAAAATTTCCTTATGCCTATTTTTTTCGATCTATCTTAAGCTGCATAACTCGATTGCTTGGAAGTGCCCAGTTTGGTATGTTTTCAGGTACATTTTGACGATTTTGAGATTTTTCCCGGTTTTTGATCCATGATTTCCGACTCTTTACGGCAGGTATATGATCTTCACTGGCATATAGTTAGGGAAATCACTTTCCATTGCATCTTGCATTCTAGCCTCCATACTGATCACTTGCCTTAAGGTTGATCCCATCAGGTCATGAGTATTACACCCATTTCACTCGCCGATTATTTAATCATGACTTGATGGTAGAGCCTTCCTTTACATGGGCTTCCTAGTTAGTTCCTCGCTATCACTTGTTTCCCATGATGCTTTTTATGTAGGCTCGGGAGTCCTCTTTAGTCCCGCCATGTCTTATGTGTTGAAGCTTCATTCTTCTTCTTCATCACTTATCATTTTTCTGGCTTTTACCCTAGAGGCTCCCTGGTGTCATTTAGTTGTATTACTACATTGCATATTGGCTACTTGTTTATCCTGGCCTTTAGCCGGCTTCATTTGGACTCGTTGTTTAAGCCAACTTTTGACCTTGACTTTCTGTACAAGTTAACCATTGCATGCACTTAGCTATCACAACTTGACACCTTTGTACCCATGGATGGAACGTTCCTCTGAGTATCACTTACCAGTTTTCGCCACCTTGCATTGAGCATAGGATTGTTCCAATCCCAGGAACTAGTGCATCTGATTTCTTGATACTCGTTCTATCCATTGTACCATAACATTCTTTTATTCTTTTTCAGGCTTATTATATGAAAAAGACAAAAAAATCAAATATAACAAAAAGAGCGGGAACAGGATGTATCTTCGTTGTTTTGATGGTAGTACAGAGTCAGTTTGTCACCCTTGAACAAAGCACATATACTTATATATATTTCCTTCATTTGGGATGGTTTTTAGTTTTGACCTAGGTTCAGCCTTTACCATGTTTCACTTGTCAGTTCTCCCCCGGTTGGTTATCTCTTCCAATCATATGGAGAGTTTGTTTTGCCTCTTGCAAGACAGACTTATACAGTGTCACTTTTTATTGCCATGGTCATCACAGAGTCGTGCTTTTGTTCAAGGGAAGTCTAGCCTGAGTCGGCCATTCTGCGGTGTCTCTTGACTCATTATTCAGTCGGCCTTCCCAGTCTTGTTAGTATCATGTTCTATCACATCAGATGTTTTGGTCTTCTGCTCGTGCTGGTTTGAGAAGGTCCCCATTGACTTCTTGTCGGCGGGTTTGTCTCTTATCGACTACGACACATTGCTCTGAGAGCAAACCTAGAGCCGCACCCTGGCCCTATTTCCATCATTGATAGGTGACCTTGTGCTCAGCATTTGATCATCATTATGGGTCTTTGACTGAGTGGTTTCCCCTGTGTTCGACGTCAGCATACATTATCACACTTGGGATTCATGCAGTACCTTGATTTCCATTTGACCCTATCGGTGGATTTCTCGCCTCTGTGTCAGCTTTCATTATTGGTTGGTTCAGAGGGTTTCTTCCGTGCGCTAGCTTCATCTTGTGCATGTCGGAAACGTACTTTGGTTTGGTTCCATCACTCTACTTTGTCCGATTCCTTCCAAATCTTGGCCTGCGGGTTACACTCGCGCTGGACTGATGTGGGATGCCTTAATGCCTTCTTTCTAGCAGATCTTTTCCCATCGACTTCGACTCATTGCTCTGGGAATAAGGTCTAGAGTCTTTTTGTTAGTACCTTAGGGTTTTCAGTCATCAGTGGCAGACTCTTTGCTATCAACAGTGGGGATTCATTATTGCCTCCGGATTGGTAGATTCTTTCAAGTGTTTGATTTCAACTCATTCATTCGCACTTGTTAGATTGTACTGGGGCACCTTGACGCTCATTTTCATTATCGGTGGGTTGTCTCACGTTGGTTAACGGTATCCATCATTGACCGGTAATCCAACGATTTCTCACATGGTCGACTTCAGCTCATTTATTCCCATTGTGTAGAATTGTGCCATAGTGATCGGTGAAGACCTCGGGTTGCATCAAGCATTTTTCGGTTCACCGTTGACAGATTCATCTCGCCGCGTTGGATGCCGTCCACCCTTATATGTTATGTCAACATAACAAAGATCCCCATATGTTGGCTCCCGAGTTGCGTGATTGTACCGTTTCATCCACCTCTTATGATCCTAAGATTTGAGATCTGCCATTTATTTGATCGTACATCCATTGCACCATCTTTGATCAGCTTTCATATGTGATACTTGACATTGATTCAGATTTCATTTCTCGGGCCATGCTCGTATGATTTCATTGTGTACTTTCGGGGTCACCATACTTGTATACATGTTGGATCTATTCACTACTTTCCATATGATGTATTTTCGATCAGCATGGGTATGCCCACCTCAACATGAGTTGACTCTCTGCTTTCTTTCATTGGTTTTTGGCAGGCTGAACTCTGGTGAAGTCCTCTCTTGTCCTTGCGAATTTATTTCTATGTGCATAATACATTTTGGCCATCATGTACCCCTTCCGAACTCATATATTAGGGGGCA
Source organism: Pinus albicaulis (assembly GCA_034641835.2). Taxonomy (NCBI): domain Eukaryota; kingdom Viridiplantae; phylum Streptophyta; class Pinopsida; order Pinales; family Pinaceae; genus Pinus; species Pinus albicaulis. Next base: position 40,857,929 of record CM076584.1, read on the forward strand.
TCTGTTATAGCATCATTTCTCACCTCGATGATTCATGATTGGCTTCGATGGTTTTGGGCACCCATTCCTACAGACTTGGACAAATTCACTTAAAAACAATGTAAAATCCCTCATACGCGACTATGCCCGTGTTTTTCCGTGTGTATATGCGAGTTCAGCTAGAATTTTCCGCGTATGCCATTAAAATGATTAAAAATATATATAAAAATTCCCTATTTTCGGGCTGGGTTGATGGTTACTCAGGTATTTCAACCACCCCAGCACGTGGCCAACTGTTTCCAACTGTTGAAACTAATTGGAGGGAGTATAAAATCCCCTCATGTGTATGGCCTAAGGGAGGGAGAGAATTATTGATATTATACTCTATTGGTATTCCCTATCCAAGTCTGATTCCCCGTGCCTCCTGCACTTTCCCAGTTCATTGTAGGAAACCCTTGTTTCGTTGAGATGCTCATCCCTTTATATGTCATCTCGTATGCACTAGTTCGGAAGGAATCTTAGCGAGGCAAGGGTGGGACGGATCTGGACGACGGTCTGCTCGAAGATCGTGGAAGGATTCAGGTGATCTCTCCACTCGTTATTTCTGTACATGCTATTTATAATACAGAAGTACCATCTTGTTCCCGAAATATACGTGTTAGTGTCTGCTTGCATATATGAGAATATTGTTATTTAAGCATTCATTATGGTTTATATAATGTTTTATATGGATTTCACTAACAGTTAGAGTAGATATATGTTGTACAACCAGTTCTTCGTGCTTGTTTCTTCTTGTTTTTCAGGTTAAGAAGGAAGAAGGGTTGTCAGTTTGAGACCCCGCGGGATGTTCTTCAACCGTAGGACCTACTGCAACTTTCATTCCCACTATTTAGTTTTTCCTTAACGTGCATGGTTGTGTGAGTTCCTGTTATAGCGTGCCTCGCTCTATGGAGGTTGTAGCCCAACGAACCTCTAGGGTGAAATTCTCGAAATGTGATGTTATAAGAAATAAAGCTAGACTTGTTTGCAAAGGGTATGCTCAACAAGAAGGTATAGACTTTGAAGAAACTTTTGCTCCTGTAGCTAGAATTGAAGCCATAAGAATGTTTCTTTCTTTTTCAAGCTTCCAACAAATCAAATTTTATCAAATGTATGTTAAATCTACTTTTCTCAATGGAGATCTAGAAGAAGAATTTTATATAGAACAACCAGAAGGATTCATTTTCGAAAATGATGAAAATCTTGTTTGTAGACTTAAAAAGGCTCTATATGGTCTCAAACAAGCTCCAAGGGCATGATATTATCATCTTGACAAATATCTTCATCAACAAGGATTTTCAAAGGGGTCTGTTGATAGCAACTTATACACAAAAACTGAAAAATGATAAACTATTGATTGTGGTTGTATATGTTGATGATATCATTTTTGGAAGTAATGAAGAGTCTAGAAATTTGTTTCCCCCGATATGCAAAGAAGAATTTTCCTAGAAATGTCTTTACTTGGGGAACTAGCATTCTTTCTTGGTTTGCAAGTGCATCAAACTACAGATGGTAATATTCTTATCACAAACAAAATATCTTAAGCAAATTCTGAAGAAGTATGGTATGGAAGAGTGCAAACTTGTAAGTACACCAATGGTAACCAGATGTAATATCAGTTCTCATGATGATTCTCCCACAGTGAATCAACCAGAATACAAATCTATGATAGGAAGTCTACTTTATCTCACTGGGACTAGACCAGACATTATGCATGCAGTTGGAATTGTTGGACGATTCCAAGCTAATCCAAAAGAGTCTCATCTTCAGGTTGTCAAAAGAATATTCAAATATCTACAAGGAACTCAAGACTTTGGACTATGGTATCCAAAGAATGCTGATCTCACTTTTCATGCTTACACTAATGCAAATTGGGCTGGAATGTTGATGATCGGAAAAGCACTAGTGGTGGTGCATTCTATATGGGGCCCCGGTTAGTATCTTGGTTCAGCAAGAAGCAAAGCTCTATTGCCTTATCTACAGTAGAAGCAGAATATGTGGCTGCAGCATCATGTTGTACTCAACTTCTTTGGATGATGCAAACCTTACAAGACATTCAAATCAAATTTTCACCTCCTATCTCCATTATGTGTGATAATACAAGTGCCATCAGTATCTCAAAAAATCTTGTTATGCATTCCAAGACCAAACACATTCCCATCAAGTATCACTTCTTACGTGAACAAGTGCTTGAGAAAAAGGTGAAGCTGGAGTATGTTCCCTCCAAAGAACAAGTCGCTGATATATTTACCAAACCTCTACCCAGAGAAGCGTTTGAATATCGCAGACAAAAGCTGGGAGTAGTCTCTGCCATGCAAAAGATTAAATCTACTTAAATACAAAAGAGGCATATTTCTCGCAGGACAGTTGCGTATGCGTTAAGGGGAAGCATTGGTCATGTGGAAAGGATGCATTGTTGGCATTATAATTATTTGTTGTAGTCTGATCTCATGTTTGAGAATTTTTTATCTTGTTTGTATAAGTCATTTCTATTATTTCATTGAATATTATGTTTGAAGATGCAGCATGATCTCAGGGGGAGCATGGTATTGTCGGTACAAAGGACATTGATCAACCCTTTGCCATTGATTTCAAAGGGGGAGGAAAAGCCAAGAAGGGCTTCTATAAGACAAACAGAGGAAGAGTATTTCCATCAATGCCAAAGGGGGATATTGTTGGAAATGTTGTCATTGATGGCAAAGGAATTGGCAAAGAAGGAGCATCTGAAACAGTAACTAGGAAAAGATAAAAGAGAAAAGAAAAGTAGCAAAGAAGAATAGAGGAAGAGTGCATTTACAGAGATCAGTCTCAGTCAAGGAGCAGAGACAAGCAGTGAATTGAAGCAGAGTTGTCCAAAGACAGAGTAAGACAATTATGAAACCCTGTTACTGACAGATGGGATTATGCCCATATAGATTGCTTGAATTTATTATGAAAGCGTGAATTTGTTACTCATGGCCTGTAAACATCATAAGCTCTGTGGACGGATTAGACTCGTGAATCTGTATAAGGTAATTTTGAGGAGTATTGACTGGACAAATCGTTATCGATTACACGAATTATTGATCATTGATATTGGTATCTCTCTCCGTGTAATGCATTGCGAAACATTTGATTCATAGATATCGGGTTGCTAAGGCCACGATACAGTGAGAAATGAGGAATGTATAACCTAATGAAGCAGCGCATTATAGTATGTGAAGGAGTCGTGTTGAAACATTGATGAACCAAAGGATTGACGGAACCTTGAGCGAAACGTGGAACCACGAAGGAGGAACAGTAAAGGCGGTTTCCGGTTTTCATCGCACCGCCTTTCGGCGATAAGCGGTAACTCCTGGTAGGGGAGCGATTCCATAGGGTATGCAACATGTGGCGAGGTGGACCCACGGAAACTTCTTGTCACTGCGCGCCATCGCGCGTTATTGTTCGACCCAGGATGCCTAGCGAAATTGTTGAGCGTCGTTGATCTGGGAAGGAGGCATCGGACGGTGTTCATCTGCTATAGATGCGTGAAGGTTACCCAAGGTACGGCGCGCCATCACGCGTTATCATCCGTGCATCATCAATGAATGATAACTATCGGATCATCTGAAGACCGAGCGATGTGCTCTTCACCGTCAAATGGAAACGATCATTAGCGATGGGCCCAGTTTTAAATTATATTGTTTGTGTCGTCGATTATGTATGTGGGACCGGAACCAAAGGTCTATTTAAAATCCATTTGATAAAAGCATTGGTTATTAATATAAAGTTCTATCATATATTTAATTGCCAAAGGTTGTGAATAATATTTATTTATTTATCAAATTCCACGAATTTGATAAATAAAATTCCAGTAAAAGAAAGAAAACCATCAGCAGCACATTAATATTACTTAACCTTGGCTATAGTATTATTTGGCGGAGATAAAGATTACCTTTGGGATGATTCGTGCATGGAAGAATGAAGATTGGGATTTTAATTCGGATTGGTTCAACTTTTAATATGAATACCATTAGCAGTTGAGTGGTTTTCTACTCATGGTATTGATAAAGGCAAAACTATATAAGGAGAAGCGCATTATGGTTCAGAGGGTGTGTGCAGAGGGGTTGACAATGAATAAATCTCTTTAAGAGATATCTGCATGATTGAACTCTGATAGATCAGAATATATGATGCACCTGTGGATATGATCTCTCAGTCTAGAAATGATGAATCTCTAGGAAGATCTGTAAAATAAATGATGAAGATGTGCTGCAAGATTGATGTACAAATTGAAGAAATTTGTTGAATCTGAGGGTTGAAGCCTTTAGTATGAAAGTGGAAGTTTACTACCAGTAGAAGATGGTGTTAAATCAGGGGTTGGAGCTCCCTTCTAGCATTTACTGGAGAACGAGAGAAGGTTGTAGCCTTCTACAGGTTGGTGCCTGCGTGCTGGTATAAGTCTGCGCCAGTACAAAATTGTAAGAAGTTTTCTTTATAATAAATATTGAAGATTGAGATAATAGCAGCGGTGGTTTTCTCCCGAATTGGGTTTCCACCTTAAACACTGGTGTTCATATGTGTTGCTTATGTTTGATGATTTTTTCTGTTATTTTTGTTCAATCTTCTTACTAAACATCTGATGAATGAATGATGCAATGATCTAAGTAAATACATAATAAGATCTCTGGATATACAAGTTGGATTCAGTAAAGTAGCATATGGTTTTAAGAAAGAAAAATTAAAAGTTCCTAATCAGCTATAAATACTGATTCACCCCCCCCCTCTCAGTATTTATTCCAACATAAGATGCAGCGCTGCTACCTTAAGGGATTCCTTTTCTGAAACTTGATGTAGATCCAAATATGAGTCTAGCTGATCTATCCATGCTTTGGTTGTGCATGTGGAGGATCCATCAAAATTTGGTAGAAAGAATCTACCTCTTCTCCTTCTATTGTACTTGCTAGATCTCCTTTCCTCCTTGAGCTGGAAAAACTCTTGGAATCTCAAGTGCACCTTGATTTTCCAAGATTTAGATTCATACTCCTGAAGATAATTACTCAAAGTCTCCTCCTTTGGTGCATCTTCTTCTTTCATCTCTCTTGCAGTAAATCTGGGCATAGAATAACATTGTGGATCTGATTGTGTAGCTAAGTGCTTACACATATAAGATGAAGAACTGGGGATTTCTTCATGTAAATATATTTTTGAGGGACCTTCATGTCTTCCCCTCTTCATTTCTTTGATTTCTCCTTTAAGCTCATACAGAGTTTGGAACAGAGATTTTGAGAACTCTTTCTCTTTCATTCTTCCAAATAAAGGGTTTTTACCATTTTATTTTGTATCTTTAGTGTAATCATACTTCTTCTTCAGTCTCTTCTTTTCATGAAAAGACATATTGGCTCTTTCAAAGAAAGCACAGGCTGTGCCAAGAAAGTTGCTTTGATACCACTGTAATATTCCCAAATAGGGATGCAGCAATACATGAACACAAATATGGAATAGAAATGAGAAATAAATCATAAAATGTGTTTGAAACACATATCTATCAATTACATGTACAACAGCAAGAATTCTAATTCATTATGTCAGCCAAAAGTGGGGAAAAGCAGCTATTTATGCCCTAAAAATATTATTTTTAGAGATTTGCGTGATAATAGGGAAAAATAACGTTGGTATCCCTTAGAATATGTAATTTGGGACTCACACCCATAAAATATCCGAAAAAAAATCACTTTTTCTTAGTTAAACATATCTCTCAGTCCCGATATGGCTTAAAAACACTGAAATCCCATGACTTGACTAAACAGAAAGTTTTTGAAGCATGCACAACGTATTTTAAAGAGGATTTATGATAAAATATGATGCAAACATCATATCTAGATATTTATTTCTCATAAAATGAAGAAAAATGGAAGACTTTGATGAAGAAACCCTCAAGAATGAGGTGTTGTAACACATAGAATTGACTGCAAAGGCTTGACAATGTTATTTTATTGAGTGTACTGGAATAGTAGATTACAACTTAGATCTAGAGCAAAATAATGCATTAAAAATCAGATCTATGACAGATCCATACACTATAATGTCTCTACTTTACATTCCCCTTGGGGATTTCGGCAAATCATGAAGCACATGGAGTAGCATTAGGGGAATTTTGAGGTCTAAAATGGGCCTCATAAGAAAAATGTACAACAAAAATAAACTTTATAACAACCAATAGGATTCAAGATGATGATGTCATCCATAATGGATGATTCACCATTTTTGGAGTAAAAAAGTAAAAATAATAAAAAATAATAAAATAATAAAACTACTTTTTCAACTCGTATTTTAAACTTATCTCCCAAAATTTTTACTCAAATTTCGAGCGGGAGTACTCGTTGGATGCGGAATTTAATTCCTCATCCAAGGAGTACCCATGTTGCATACTTTCGATGAACTCTTCTACACGAAAAATGATAAATACATAAAAAATGTGATTGTAATCACGTTTTTTTATGTATTTCTCATTTTTTAAATTAATATTAAGACCCAGTATGCGACATACTCACTTGAGATGGAAATTAAATTTCGCATCCTGTCCCAGACTTGGGGTTGAGGCCAAGACATTTGGGAGATAAGTTGAAAATATGAGTTGAAAAAGTAGTTTTTCCATTTTTCCCTCTAAAATTTGATGATGTCATAAAATGCTACTTGATTTTTTCCACTATTATTTTATAATTTCCTTAGGAGGCCCATTTTAGACCTCAAAATTCCCCTAATGATCTGAGATTCTATGAAGCAAATCTGCAGATCTATTCAGAATTTCTGAAGCATATACAGGAGTATTCAGATCAAATCTGAATATGACATGGATAAGAACAGAAATACATGGATCACCACAGTGAAGGGTAGATCCCCAACACTAGATATCACTCCTCAAACTTTGCCAAAACACCCTACAACTTTCCCCTTTGCAGATAACGCAGTACTGAAAGAGGGACTGCGTTGTAGGCTTGATGAATAGTTTGGCCTGATGCCAAGATGTAGATCTAAAGCTCAAATGATTCATAACACTCTTGCCAATGGGATATAAGCCTCTCCCACTAAAAAGGGGTACTAGATTGGCCTAGATCTGAGTAGATCTAGCATCCACTTGCTACAGCTTACAAAGACAACCAAACGCTCAACAGGATCTGAGTTATATTTGGAAGTAGAAGCTTGGACTTAAGCCTGATAGTGGTCAATAAGTACAAGTCTCTTCCAAGAGCTATTCAAGGAAAGAGAAGGATTCCTAAACAGGAGATCCTTGTGCTAAACAACACTATTCTCTGCTAAACAGCCAAGAGAATGAGAAATGTCTAAACAGACATATTCTTCAGAAATAATATGGTCTTCAACAACCCTTCTCTTGTTTCCCTCCTCTTCCTTTTATAAGAATGAGATCTTGCAAAACCCTAAACCATCTCAATGATTTAGCTCCGTTCACATGTGTGGCCTCCACCTAAAACTACACTATGCATCTAAGAGGTTCATTGAATCTGGACAGTGCTGTTGATTTGGTCCTGTTGACCCAGTCAAAAGTCTCAACCCTTTTCACACATAAGGGTATTTTATTGAAGTAGCCTAGATTTAGCCTTGTTCACATGGGGCATTGATTTATTGGAGTTTTTATGTTCCTCCCTTTTACATTTATTCATGAATAGAAAAGTAAAGAAAAATTTAATATTCCAATTAGCTTGAGGATAATTAGGAATATTACACAAAATTAGAATGCCAGAAAAAGGAGAGAAAACACAGTAAATAAAACTACAATTTTTTTTTTTATTTAAACAAAGAATAACTGTAGAAGCTACATTGTGGTGGACAATTTGTCCTTTTACAAAATGCGACTTGTTACTTATAGTTTTTTTTTGTTACAATACCACAAGTAAATTCCATGGGTGGGTAAATACAATGGGTGAATGAATACCATGGGAAAATGTCACTTACAATACCATGGGTGGATAAATGCCACTTACAATACCATGGGTGGATGGCACTTACAATACCATGGGTAAATTCCATGTGTGGATGAATACCATGGGTGGATACATACCATGGGTGAATGAATACCATGGATATATGTCACTTAAATACCATGGGCGGATAAATACAATGGGTGGATGAATACCATGGGTGTAGGCCACTTTCCATTAAGATCATTCCTCCCTCCTTAAGAAGCAATGGTCCCCATTGCTTGAAGTTCCCTCCTGAGAAGCCTTTGTTGAATATGAAAAACCATTGAAGAGAAGGGTTTTGTGTGGTTAACCCATAACTGTGATGAACAAAGATTCGAGGATAGAGATACCCTGTAATTCTTGTGGCCAACTGTGACATTGAAAGTGTGCGGCCTAAAAAATGGACTTGATGAAGTGTGGGTTTTTGGATGACCCAGAACCATGAAAAGTGAAGATCCCAGGATAGAGATACCCTGTAATGCTTGTGACCAACTGTGATAATAACAATGTGTGTCCTAGCAAATGGACTTCGATGAGAAGGATTTTGTGCGATTGACTCATAACCGTGATGTTGAATGTTGATGAAGTAGCGAGTGCCTACACTGCCTAGGGTGGGAGGGCACATCTCCAATGAACCCAAGCCAAACGTTGTTATTTTGAAACAGATGAATGTGAAGCAGGTGTCTACTAAAGAGGGGTGGGAGGGCACGTCTCCAAAGGGAACCCACTCCGAATGTTGCTTCAGATTTAAAATGGGAATAAATTGGTCAATGTAACCAAAATATTTATTATAACCTATTTTTGGAAATAGAATGATCATTTTTCATCTTCCCATGTGTTTGAAATCGATATCTAGACACCCTGGAAACTCAGATTTGTACTACAACAGTCTTGTTGTCACAAAATTTCTGAAAAAATAATTGATTTTAAATCAGCGATAACTCCCTCGTCTGGAATCTGATTCGACTGATTTTATTATTATTTTAAATCAGGCTATTTTTCAAGGGGAACTCAGATCTATAATCATTTCTCTAATTTTTTTCAATAAAAACTGCAAAAAAAAGACAGGAGACCTGTCATCCACGAATTGTAGTCAGAAAAATTCCTGCAGCATCGCTGATTGTAAACCAATGATATATCCCTCATTTGGACGTTGATTTGACTTATTTGTTTTTTGAAATTGGCCATTTTTTCGCAAGGAATCTAGATATGCTATTTTTTTCTGAAAATTTTTCACCAATATTTTCAGTTATGCTCGACAAACTCGCCGCCCAAAAAAAATTCTGCAAAAAAAAAGAAAAAAACAAAAATTATTCTCGCTTTGCCCAAGAAAGTGCTCCATGGAGGTCGTGGAACTTGCATGGAGTTTGCTAAATATGGATGCAAAATTTTGAAATTTAAATATGCTTCAAACCCTCATTCCCATGGATTCATAACCTGAATCTGATACCACTGATCCAGATCTTCAGAGGAGGCCCCCAAGATCTAAAAAATTGAAATCGATCTAGCAAGATTTGCAAAATTAGAATGTTAGAAAAAGGAGAGAACACACAGTAAATAAAACCACAAAGAAATTTTTATTTAAAACAAGAATAACTGTAGAAGCTACATAGTGGTAAAAAATCTGTCCTTTTACAAAATTCGACTTGTTACTTATAGTATTTTTTAGTTACAATACCATAGGTAAATTCCACGGGTGGGTAAATACCATGGGTGAATGAATACCATGGGAAGATGTCACTTACAATACCATGGGTGCTAAATACCATGGGTGCATGCCACTTACAATACCATGGGTAAATTTCATGTGTGGATGAATACCATGGGTGGATACATACCATGGGTGAATGAATACCATGGATATATGTCACTTACAATACCATGGGAGGAAAAATACCATGGGTGGATGAATCCCATGGGTGTAGGCCACTTTTCATTGAGATCATCATGTTGAGAAGATTGAGAGCCCAATATGAAAATATATGAAATGTGGTTCACATGGAGGAAGTGAAGGCATAGAGGCTTCAAAGTAGATAATGATTCAACAAATTCAGTATAAGGAATATATTTCTCCATCCAATATGAGTTGAATAGTCCAATCATTATTGTACGAGGATCATTGGTCATGATGGCTTCTAGTGAATAGATATCTGTAGATTCATGTGAGAAACATATTTCCTAACTAATAGGTGCCAAAATGTTGTAAATAAATCCAAATTCTTTCGGCTTATGGGTGTAATCTAATCCATGTATGATTTGTTTTAATAAAAGAATTGAGTAGCGTAGCAACATCAGGGTGGTTTTCTCTCGAAATGGTTTCCACGATAAATATTTGTGTCTTTATGTGTGTATGTTTGTATTGATGCTTTACATGATTATCATGATTTTAGTTTATGTTGTTTTCATATTCAGTTAAGCTAATGTTGTGAATGTGTATAGATATTTGAAATTGCAATTTTTTTTTAAAAATTGACATAAAGGCCATCACTACTAATTCACCCCCCCTTCCTGAGTAGTGATCTAGTTTCCAAATTTTGGTATTAGAGTGGGGCTCTCGGTTGTAGCTTGACTGTTGGAGAGTGGATTTGGGAGTTTTTGGTAGATTTTTGCAATTTTTTGAAATGGATCAGCAAGGAGTTCCAGTACTTTACAAAGGTAAATTTGCAAATTGGCGAATGAAATTGGATCCATATTTTTTTCCCCTTTATGAAAATATTTTTCTATCAATGGAATATGTAATTAAGGATGTTTTTAATGATAAATATAAAGAGATTAATTTGCATTGAATTTCAAGATTTGATAATCTTTGTGTGAAGCATTGTGAGACTGCAAAAGAGATGTTGGATAGATTGCAGAATTCGTATTGTGGAAGAAACTTGCATATTTCAAAGATGAATTAAGGGCCTTGCTACTCACATGTTGATGAGAAGAAAATGGAAAGGACTCTACACATATTGCAGTGGTAAAGAAAGTCTCATAAGAAGAAGAATATGAAAGCACTAGAGGTAGAAATGATTGATCAAGCATTGATCTAGATGGACAATACGAAGAGATCAACAACAAAGATGAAGAGCAATCCAAGGTAATGGCCCTAGAAGAAGAAATTAAAAGGATCACAATTGAAAATAAAGATCGATGAATGTTGCTGCAATTTTTTGATGAAAAAGAGTGTGCCTTCAAGGAAGAAATTTTAGATCTGAAAACTCAGCTTGAAGAAGAAACAAAATTGAAAATGGAATGAGGAATCAGTATAAGGAGTTGGAGGATGAGTGCCAAAAATTTAATGATGCATCAATTTCTGCAAGGATGGACTTAGAGAGGCTCAAATCTAGCGCTCAAGCATCTACAAGCAAATCAGAAATTGTTGGAGCAACTAGTAGCAGTGAGAAAAATGAGAATGAACAACCATGCAAGAAGCAAAAGAACAAGTGAAGATGGCCAAACAAGAAGAATATAATTGGGAGATGTATTAATTTTGGAATACGTGGACATATAGCAACAATTTGCAGTAGTGGAGAGATCATACCCTCTCATCAAAAGGACCATCCAAATGAGAAGCAACCTCAAGCATGCATTCAAATAAGATTTCCATCTGTCAGGTATAATACCCCTTTTTATGGTTATTGTTTCTCATGAAATTATTTTTTCCATAGGGCTATTGGTTGCAGGAACATCCAAGGAATAAAAATTAGAACAGTATAATATATCAAACAATTTCTCAATTCCTTGGTCACATAAGATGTTTTTTGTGTGACAATATTTACCATGACACCAAGGATTGCAAGTTGTCGATGTGTTACAGGAGATCGAATCAAAGAGAGAAGAATATGCAAGGCCAACCACACAATAAGGAGGATCAACATACGAAATTTAGGAAGAGAAAAGAGTAGCAAGGAACTCCCATAAAAAATTGAGGCATGAATGGTCACAGGGGGAGCATATGGTTGCAACTTGAGTTGCATGTAGGCCTTTGGAGGTGTAGCCATATCAAAAAGAGTAAATGAATACAATTTTCATATTCTAGGAGGTGCATGTGTTCATGGGGAGTTTATGAGGTTTGAACTGTTAATTTAGTTTTTGATCTATTTTCCTTTTCAATTTATCATCATTCAAATCATCCATATATGTGTTGTCATTAGTTTTGGAGTAGATTCATGTTGAGTTTTTGTTCATGTTTTTGGAGGTATGGAAACCACATGGTTGTCCTATGCGCATGGTCAAGGTGTGATGGAGGATCACAGATTCAGGGGGAGCATTTGTGCTTCCAAATGGACATGTAGAGTGTTAGCATTGAGGAGTTTTTGTGCATATATTTGACATTGATTTGATGTAGGGAAGAAGTTTTATTGTTGTTTCCATATAGTTGCAGGATCATATGTTTGCATGACATAATTTGTGTATTGATTTTGATAGATGAATATCATGTGTGTTCATGCATGTGTTTCTAATATGGAGATCAAATGATGCATTGGAGTTGGCTCATCTAGAGTATACACCTTATTTCTTATCTTTTCGATTCTAGATTAATCATGCATGTTGCTAACTTATATTTGGATGGTTGAATCCTATGTTTCTATCGCATGGATAGAGAGTACGATGTTGCTTATGGTGTTTTGATATCATGCATACTGCTGATGAGATATAGTGCATTTAAATGGATAAATCATGATGTTGGTGTTGCATGGGGTATGTATGTTATTTTTGATGATGTGATGGTTTTATGTTGTTGTTGTTTGGTTTCTTCTCTCACGGGGAGAGAGAATGAGTTGTGGTGAATTATGCATGTGTGAGAGTTGGATTAGAGGTACTTTTCTACTATTACATGAAGATAATTTATTTTTGCTCAAGTGTGTGTGCTTCCTATGATGTTTTTTCCTTGGATGTTGGTATATTGTTGATCGGATGAGATCAAGGAGATTACTATTTCCTTGGATGTTGGTATATTGTTGATCGGATGAGATCAAGGAGATTACTACTCTATGTGTTATATTGCCAAACCTTATGCTATCATTTTTATTGCATAAAGTAGTTCTCTGTTGTTGCTTCTTGGATACACTACATATCTTGTTACATATTGATGATGATGGAGATATTGCTTGTATTTGGTTCATATGTTTTTGGTGATGTTGTTGTTGCATATTGATTTGCTGCTTGGGATTTGAGTTGATGATACAATATGTTGCAAATTGTTGAACCTCATTGATGATTTATTACTTCATGATATATATATATATATATATATATATATATATATATGCTGCTACTTCTATGTCATATTTTCAAGTTGCCGCTATCAGTTGATTTTGTTGCTAATGCCTATGTGGAGCATGGTGTTTGCTAGTGGATTATCAAGATATTGCTTCAATATCTACATTGTTGGGATGGTGATGGTTAAGGTGTTGAGTGGCCATGCATTAACATATGTTTTGGATAATAATTCTATTTCTTCTGCTACATATAGAAAGCTTATGCCATTTCTCATGGAGGACTTGTATTTGATGGATATGCCATGTGCTCATGTTGTTTCATATTTTGGGCATGCATTGAGGAGAGCACATTTATGTGTAATTGTAAAAGCCATGTATTATCATTGTTTCATCTTTTGGGTGCACTGGTCATGGAGAGACCCATAGTGTCTAGTATGTATTTTAAAATGTTTCTATGTATGGGACAATGGGTGTCATATCTTATTTTGTATATCATTGATGTAGCACCATTACATTGGGTGCGTGATGTAAACTTGGGTCTTATATAAGTCTTGGTTGGTGATAGATGTGCTTATAGAAGAGTCATTTTTCAGTCATATATATTTGTCACGGCCATCTATTTGCTTCATTAGGCATTTTATATGTTTGATATTTCATTGTATATCAAAGTGGCACAACGAATGTGTTGCTACAACAACACAAAAAGAGTGTGATTGCAGATCCATTACACGCTTAGGGGGGGCATGCTCATTTTAAGAGGTTGCATGGCATTGGCTAGAGACATGTTGGAAGCTGGTTTCCTTGTTTTACATGCTTATCTTAGAGGAGATACTTCTTTGGTTTGCATTGATAGGGGGAGTACTTATCTCATCCAATGCATTATTTAGCATTGTTCTTAATGTTGGTATGACCCTTTTCCATTGATGTCAAAGGGGGAGAGAATTTGGATTGATAGAGATCAACTTCAGTATTGCAACTTCATAGTTGGAGAGTATATGGAGGTCATCTTCAAACGTTGTAGATCAGATTCAGGTTGACATCATTGCCAAAGGGGGAGCTTGTTGGCATTGATGTCAACAGGGCCATGGTGCTACTTATCATATGCCTTATGTCAATCTAATGATGTTAGTAGTCCTTCTCATGATGAGTGTTGGGTTATAGCAATGGTCAGCTTGTCGTTTTTGCTAGTTTGCATTGATGTCAACTTAGTTGTGGTATGACTTAGTGCAGGAACTAGTGCATGATTTGGAGGCTAAGTAGATATGGTTGCAAGGCATGTTTATTACATGTTGATGTTGCTAAAAATATTAGAGGTGCCTATACAAGTGTTGGAGGTAGTTGGATGACTTGATGTTGCTACTATAGGCGTTGGATATGTTGCTACATGTGTCGAGATGGTTCTACAAGTGTTGGAAGCATTGGATATGTTTTTGCATATGTCGTAGATTTTTCTATAGGTGTTCGAGATTTTTTGATAGCTTTTTTCTATTGATAAAGGTGTTGAGGGTAGTTGGACAGGTTGATTGTGCTGCTGCAAGTTTTGGAGATGTTGGACAAGTTATGGAGGAGCTGATGAAGGTCACCTAATGCATTCCATGTTGTCATGAGTTGGATGATCTTGTATTGATACCTATTATTGTTTTCATGAGATGAAATTGCGTGAGAAAGGAGGCGTTGATGTCTAAAGCATCCTCCCAAAGTAGAATTGGCAAACTCCATGTCGAAAGAGCAACATAGGCTGTCAGTGAGCCATAGAGTGTTACTAATGTTAGCAATGGATTAGAGAATAGAGTTATAAGTGGAGTGAGTGGTTTTATCAAGTGAATGAGATGTATTTGGATCAAATCATGCATATGAACAAATTTTCTGGAGCTCAGTCGTTATTTTTAAGTATTGAGTTGAGCACCTCACTTCATCCATATATTGGAGAAAGCTTAATGATAGTATGGTTGGTTCCTTTGATGTGTTGAGTGAGTGTGAGATTGGAGGACTTTGTGTAAGATGTGAGGGTTGTGATATAGATTTTCTGAAGTAGTTTGCAGGTGTTGCAGTAGAAAACATGAGTATGTTTTAGACAACATATTATGCAGAGAGGGAGGAGGTGAACTAATGATTGATTGCAGTTCTATTGGAGATTGGTAACAAGTTGTTTTTGTTGATTGTATGTTGTAGTTGTTTGTGAGCAGATTGATTATTGTAGAGATTTTTTTTTCTGATGTATCTTACATATTACTTTATGAATCATGTGTGTTGATTCATTTTATTTTGGAGTATTTGTTTGTGTGTTTCGAAGAGAATTTTTTTTGGGGTTTCCGTGTTGAGTAGATTGGGAGACCAATTTGAAAATATATGACATGTGGTTCACATGGAGGAAGTGAAGTCGTAAAGGCTTCAACATAGAGAGTCTTTGACAGATTTAGTAAAAGGAATAGATTTCTCCATCCAATAGGAGTTAGATAGTCCAATGGGTCTTGGGCAAGGATTATTGGTCATGGTGGATTCCAACAGATCGTTATCCGTAGATTCGTGTGAGAAACAAATTTCCGAACTAATAGGTTCCAACATGTTGTAAAGTAAGCCAAGTATTCCGAATTATGGGTGTAAGTTAATCCATGTACAATTTGTTTCAACAGATTAATAAAAGAATTGAGCAGTGCAACAATAGAAGGGTGGTTTTCTCCCAAATGGGTTTCTACCATAAATACTTGTGTCTTTATGTGTGCATGTTTGTGTTGATGCTTTACATGAATATCATGCTTTGAGTTTATGCTTCTTTCATAGTTAGTTAAGCTAATATTGTGAATGTGTATGGCTATTTGACATTATAGAAAAAATATTTAAAATTTCCATAAATGCCATCACTACTTATTCGTCCCCTCTCTCAGTAGTGATCTAGTTTCCAACAATGGTGAAGTTGTACACGATCTTCTTGATCCTTAGACAAGAAAAAGTGATTAAAGATAATGAAATATTTCCTCTACCAAATCTACGAAATGTTATCACAAAATTGGATGTAATAGGCTGCTTAATCAGTGAACTTCATGTAACTATTTCAAACCTAATATTTTGACTGAGGCTTAGCCTCCTTAGCCTGAGAGGGCTCTCTCAAGGGTTAATGATTTGGATAAAAATTTATATGGCTAACTCTATTTAGGTAATGAACAGATAAATGATAGATGTAGGTTGAGAATCACATCAGCATGTACACATTGGGCTAATGGAGTCAAAACAATTCAGTAATCCAGTGATTCTACTTAACATGGAAGTTGAGGCATATCAGAGTTTTAGTCATGAGATACACACACATGAAACTGTAAAAACACAGTCAATTCACTTATATAGGAAGTCAGAGCATCTAAAGATGAATTTTGAGTAATATAGATGAAACACCACTGTAATGAGATAATATAAGAGATGCAAATAGAATAGGAACACACTAAAACTCCTTCTGAATCTCAAGTTGGTCAAGTAGAAAATCTCTGTATTAGCTGAAAATAAGTCAATTCACAAGAAACACAGTTTTGCCAAAAATGTCCAACCCTTTACAAATTCGACCTCTTGGCCTTTAATAGACTTCTTACAACATGAGATGATCTGCCTCTAGGCTAGATACATCGAATTTCTAACTACTGACACCTTGCATAACCATAAGACATGGAATTTATTACAAAAAGACACCTAATCTCCTTAAACAATCCTATTCCAAAAACGACTAAAACTGCTTAATGCTATCTATAACAACCTTATCTATTTAAATTTACATCATTTCCAAGTGTATCATCACATGGTCAAATCTGGATGATGAGCTTCATTTCTTCATGACCATATTGCTGACCTCCATCAAAATAGGAAACAGAATCCTGCTTTTTAGGCATAAGATCTTTTGCATTCTTTGAACATTTTGACCATCATGTATCCTTCATTTCGTGGCCCTTCGCTATTGGAAGTTGTCATAACACATCCCATAACGCTTCCCTAGCCTCCAGTCGTCTAAAACCACTTTAAACATTGTTCAAAATGATGTGATGTTCTGCGCTATGAAAACACTACAGTTTCATAGCGTTGCCATTTCAACCTTTATTCTTCAAATCTTTGACTTCTTTCCTCCAGGATTATTTTAATTATCCTTTAATAAATCCTCCATAGCAAATTTAGTTCTTGATTCATTCTTTAACCCTTTAAAAATTGATCAAACTAAGCAAGAAAAGTTGCTACAACAATTTTGTAGCGCTTTTCTGCTTTTTTACACTGAATGCGCTACGAAACTGCTGAGTATGTAGTTTTGTCAAAAAAATTCCAAGTGAAAACTGTAGTTATGCCAAAAAATCAAAATATACATGTCTCCATCATTTAAAAACCATATCAACTGTAAAAACACAGTCATTCTAACTTTCTTGAGGTCCCTTCTTCATTGACACTTGGTTTTTCTATTGGTTCCTCTATGACTGTCATTTTAAGGCCTCTGCTCTTTAATTCATCATGAATCAAATCCAGCTGCTACTCTAAATCCCTCACATGGTTTTTAAGTCTTCTGTTATTAGCTCTCAAATGAGTATTTATTATTCTGAAAAACTTAGCTTCCTTTATTGTTGGAACTGTCCACTTGAAAAATTACATTGTACTACTTGGAGTTTCAGAAACAAAATCAATTTGTCCTTCCCACAGTGCCTTCATTCTTTTAAACTGTATTTTCTCGACATTGTGCTTTCTAGCTTTCTTTTTCATGACAGCAATTTCCTGGTTTTCCAACCATAATTTCTCCTCAAGACACTGAAACTCTATTTTCTTTGTCAGTTTCTCTTTTTTCCTTTTTGTACTGTTGATTGTATGCTTCACTATAGGTGATGAAAGATCAACAATTTCTTTAGGGGATTTAGCTGTCTCAATGGGTATTTGAACTTCTTTGCTGCCTTCCATCAGTTTCCTAGCATGCCTAGTCATAGGCTTTCTTTCTTGAAAGATGAAACCTGCATCTTCGCCCTTAAACTCTAGCTTCTTTGCAGACTTGGCCTTTTTCAATTTATGCTCCTATTCCCAATGAACTCAGCTTGGACAATGGGTGTCTCTTCTATGTCAATGGCATGAAGAATATCCTATAGATTTCCCTTTGTTACTGGGTTGTCCTCTGTAGCAACTATCTTTCCTTTTAATGCCACTACTTGGCTTCTTGTTACTCTTTTGGTCCCCTTGCTGACAACTTGTTTCTGTTTTGCATCTTTGACAAGCTTTGATCTCTGTTTTGCAGGTGGGAGAGTTGGAGTATTAAGCATTTGCATTTGCTCTGGCCCTTTCTCAGTTTGCTTTCTTGACTTCACTCCTGCAGTTGCTTTTGGTTTTGCAGCCACAGGTTGACTTGGTTCTGCTGGTGGTGGTGATGGAACTCCTTTAGCTTTAGGGTTTCTTGCAGGAGTTAGGGTTTCCATATCAAAACCATTTATAAATAAGAAAGATGACCAATCTCTGCCTATCTTCTGAAGTTCATCTAAAATTAATAACTTCATTAAACCATGATGAAATAAGGATGTTTCACTCCTTTCAGACTTTTCCTGCACCTTATCAGCCATCTTTGCAAGCTTCCCATGCAGATAAAAAGGTAAATCAAGTGAAATCTTACCAATGAAGTGTAGAAGCAGTTTGAAATGATATGAATAAACCTTGTGATATCTGCCTTCACAGGTAAAATATTTCCGAATGTTGAGCAGCAGCTTTGAGTAGTTATCTTTGATGCAGCTTCTAGGAATAGCATTATTAAGGTCCATGTCTGTGTACTCAGGCTTCATGAACTCTTTACACTACTCCATATCAAATTTGAAACTTTTGAACCAGGTTTCTTGACCTTTTGTATCTCAGTAACGGCAGCAATGACCTCTGGTGTAATAGACACACTAAGCATCCCAACCTTAGTGGTTGTTCCATTGAAATTCATGGCAAATTCCTTGGATACCTGTGTGTGACAGCCCTGCAACTTCTCACAAAACCGTAGGCAACCTACTCTTTTGAACGCTTCCATCACTGTTGGGTCTTCAATTATTGCTTTCATGTCTTCAGGGTCATGCCTTAAGCAATGTCCTCCTCTGTGAATTTTCTTTTCCTCTGCCATGTTCTTGAACAAATCTTTTAGCCTCACTTGAAAAAAATGTTACAACAGCCTCGCTTGAAAAAAATTTAACAACAGCCTCGCTTGAGAAACTATCAGCCTCGCTTTATATGGGTGTAGTAAAACCTTTGTATGAACCAGCCACAAGTTTGGCTTGACACTCAGAGCTCAGACATTTCGAATGGAGGCAAATGGGAATGAGAATGACTAATTAGGAAAGATTTTGAAATTTAAAATGTCCTCTCATAACTGAATGATACCTCATTCATAATTTATAATGACAATGATAACTGCAAACGTGGGTGTGTACATCGAATTTCATCATTATATGACTCGACATGCCACTATCCTACCCTTTTCCAACGGTTTCTGACATCTGCCAACTTAACTGACAAGACAGTTACAAATCCGCACTTTCGTAGCACCTGCAGTGTAATCTTTCATGTTGCGCTATGAAACTATCAGTGCTTTCGTAGCGCAAAACGATTTTTTTGAATGGGTGGCGCTACGAAAACACAGTTTTTTGGCTAATTGAACAGTTTTGACACGAAACTTTGGGAAATGACCTACAAATGGAAAATGATAAATATTTGACATGAAAGAACTTTAAAGAAGGCTTTATTTGAACTTTAGGATGAGCTTTAAACTATAAGAAATCTAAAACCTACCCCTGATCAAACCTAAATTGACTCCTAAAACCCAATTTTGATTCAGGAAATTTTGTAATCTGGTCAAAATGTTGTTTTAAAATTTTTTGGGTGATAACACGAAGTATGGATGTAAATCATAGTTGTAACATTTTCCACACAGCCTGTACGCAATAGAATCCACGCTCACATCCTATGATGGACACAATGTGCTCGAGAAAGATGAGTAGTGCCCAATTCTAATCACCTGCTCACTAGAAAGTGCAACGAGGTCCGTTTTTTCTCCAGGGATTTGCTATGAAAGACATTCATGAGGTTTGTGATATAGGAGTGGAAGAGAGGCTGATTTTGAAGGAGCTTCTCGGTGTTTCATTCAGATATTTTCTTTACTAGTTGCATCCTAAAGGCACAAGCTTCAAATATCTTGGCTAGTTTGGGGTTCACGAAATATATTCAGATATACCCTGCAAAATCCTTCGATGGAGGATAATTGCAGAGTAATGGAGCAATGACACGTAGGAAACACTGAGCAAAGGCCATTTGAAGATGTCAATGAATGGAAAATACAAACAATTGAATGATTCTGGTGTTCAATTTGAAAACAATCATTGAAGTTGAATACCCAATCAGCGCCTATCGAGAAGATCGTGGTTCATTGCGACAACTTAACCAAAATAAACATTATGTTCGTTGATGATGGCATACCAGTATGTACGTGCATGTTGAATTGAAGGGCCATGACAAAGGACTGGGTAGCGGCAAGTGAAATGATATGTTACTTATTGAAGATGGTCAACAACATAATTAAGAAAACTTACAACGCAATAAGCTGGAGGTTGAATGCAACCTATTTGACAGAGAATCGGCTGAAAGGAAGTATGCACAAAATAAAGTGACCACTCTATAAAGAGAGCGCATTTACAGTAAGTATGGTTGTGCGCAGAAAGAGAGACAAATCTGTGCCGAGAGAAAAAAAATGCGGTTACAGTAAGGCAAAGTGTGAACGAAACGGTGGATCCGCACATTCTGAACAGGAGAGTGCGATGTTTGCAGAATTCATTTGTCTACATGCATGTCGATGCCAAACTGGGACAAGGTGCATAAATTCTTAAGGGTGGGTATATTCATATAGTAGATATTCCTAACTATTGACTCACTTCACATGATGCAAAATTGATTGTAAATGTAAAATTGCAAAGAAAGTGTCAAAGTCAAATGATTTGTGCAAAAAGTTTATCATAAGTTAAAAAAAACTCAATGCCGAGAGTCAAGATGAGTCTAGTCATTTTGAAGGTTCAGTTGAGTCGTGAAAAAAGTATTTATGCATTGTAAAAAATGGTGGGTGCATGTTGGACACCCTACGAAGTCTATTAAAGAATAGTTTAAGTAACGGACAAAGTGGAGTCAAAAAGAAATCTTGAGTAAAAAATGGATGCATTATCAGTGTTACTCAACATCCAAGATGAAAGTTATGATCTTGTCATTGCATGAAAGTGAAAGTTAGTCATGAAATGTGAAGTCTGGTTCTTATAGTGACACTAAGAAGTCTGACCAACTAGTGTCATAAGTTGAGTTTATGTTGGAACTAGACATTCCAATATTATACAACATTTACAGGTACTAGATAAATGAAGACATGATAGAGAGATAAAGCAAACGACATTTGAACAAGAGACCATAAGAGATTGTTGCAGGGATTTTGTTAGAAGGAAACGTCCTTCTTACAAATTTTGAGCAAGTATTGGAGTAGACTCAAGAATGGAGATGAATACAATTGCAAAAAGATGAAAAGACTTCACAGAGGAAATTGAATGGAGATTACGTGGCTCCACAATTGCAGATGTAGGTAGAGTTGTCTAAGGAAAAAAAACAGTTGAAGCTCTTGGAAATGAGCAGAGTGCAGAAGCCTACAACTATGATAGTTGAAGAGCAAAGAAAGCTCAGAAGGTTCTAGTGGAAGGAACTAAGAATACCAAGTTTAGTGGGAAACCTTAGTGAGGTGTTGTGTAGCAAGGTGAAGATTACTTGTTACTTTGGAGGCTATTTGTGACCCACAAGTGAGCATGGAGAAGCTCACGAATGAAGAAATGAGAAGTGACTATATTGGATAGTCATAAGGAGGGTTTAGGAGAAAGTCGCGGGAAAGCAGACTTCATGACAATAGATAAAGAGAAATCTAGACTTCTATGAGAGGAAATAGAAAGACAAGGACACAAAGAATGCAAGAAGATAAAGAACATACAACAAATGACAGTGATGCAGCAGAAGCATGATGGAAAACAAAAGAAGCAAGTTCTAAATAAAGTTATGTGTGTAATATGTGATAGTAAATCCCTAAATAAACCTTCCTAACAATCTAAATGGTCCTTACTAGAAAATATTTTGATCTTAAGCCATATGATGTAATTGCGCCGAGAGGCGCATCTACAGCCCAATATGACCCCGATGTCATGTGGGTCACGTCCTCATACAAAATGTCGGCTTAAGTTTTAAATTAAAAATAAAAAATAAAAAATAAAAATCGCATTGTGCTAGAACATATATCAATTTCTAATACAATTATGTATTATTTATATAATTTGAATGGATAGTAAATTATGTACGTGAATTTGAATGGATCATAAATTTACCTTTAACAAAAAAAATTACCACATTGAATTTCCAAATTAAGTAAAATTTTAAACATCTTTACTCTTTACTAAAGTCAATACCATTTCCTAAATCAAAGGAAAAAAGTTAATTCAACACAAAAAATCAAAATCCAAAATATTTTAATATTTCTTTTAATTAAAAGGGATGGGGGAAGGGAGAGGATTAGAGAGAGAAAGAGAGATATGGGGGAAGAGAGAGGATTGGAGGGAAAAGAGAGAGAGAGAGGTGGGAGAGAAAGGGAGAGAGAGGAAGGATGAGAGAGAGGAGGAGAGTGATGGGGGAAGAGAGAGTATTGGAGAGAGAGAGAGAGAGAGAGAGAGAGATCAGGGAAGAGAGAGGGATTTAGGGGAGAGAGAGAGAGGGGAAGGACGAGAGGGAACGATAAGAGAGATGAAGTTGGAGGTGGAGAGATAGAGAGAAAGAGAGATATGGGGGAAGAGAGAGGATTGGAGGGAAAAGAGAGAGAGAGAGGTGGGAGAAAAAGGAAGAGAGAGGAGGAGAGTGATGGGGGAAGATATAGTATTGGAGAGAGAGAGAGAGAGAGAGAGAGAGAGAGATCAGGGAAGAGGGAGGGATTTAGGGGGGAGAGAAAGAGAGAGGAAGGATGAGAGAGAGGACTTGAGAGAGAGGAGGAGAGAGGGATCGATAAGAGAGATGGAGTTGGAGGGGGAGAGATGTAGGAAATAAGAAATATAGAGAGTGAGAAGTGGAGAGAGAGGAGTGAAAAGGGAGAAACAGAGAGAGAGCGTGTATGTTTGGGGCTGAGATAAAGAGACAAATAAGGAGAGATGGAGATAAGGGGGGAGAAGGAGATATAAGGAGAGAGGGAGGGATATAGTAACATAGTTTGTGGGTGAAGAGAGAGAGATGGGAGAGAAAGGGAAAGAGAGGAAGGAAGAGAGAGGATGTGAGAGAGTGGAGAGAGGGAGGGGAAGAGAGATGGACTTGGAGGGGGAGGGGGAGAGAGGTAAGAAGAAAGAAATAGAGAGAGAGAGAGAGAGAGAGAGAGTGAGTGATATGGGAAGATGGGAGGAGAGGGAGAGAAGGGGAAGATAGAGATATAGATGGAAGGTGAAGAGAGGGGAGAAGAGAGATATGGGGAGAGGGAGGGAGTGACAAAGAGATTGATAGATATGGAGTGCGGGAGCATGGGGGGTGAGATAGAGAGACAAAAAAGAAGAGATGGAGGGGAATATAGATATAGATGGAGAGTGGAGAGAGGGAGGAATATTTCTCGCACTAGATGGATTGATATAAGTGGGGATGGTGATTTCTAATCCTATTTGATTATTTGCACTAGATGCATTGATTTTAGTGTAGATATTTATTTCTAATGATATTTGATTACTTGCACTAGATGAATTGATTTCAGTGTAGGTGGTGATTTCTAATACAATTTGATTGCTTGCACTCAATTTGTTGATTTCAATTTAGATGTCGATTTATAATTATATTTGATTACTTGCACTAGATGAATTGGTTTCAATGTAGATGATTTCTAATCCTATTTTATTGTTTTCACTAAATGCATTGATTTCAATGTAGATGGCGATTTCTAATCCTATTTGATTTATTTGAGTAAATGCATTGATTTCAGTGTAGATGTTGGTTTCTAGAGAGAGAGAGGTATAGATAAGGGAAGATGGAGAGAGAGGGAGAGATACAAAGGAGGAAAGAGAGATATTAATGGGAGAGGGAGAGAAGGAAGATAGATATATAGATGGAAGGTGAAGAGAGGGAAGAAGAGAGAGATGGGGAGAGGGGGTGATTGAAAAAGAGATTGATATATATGGAGTACGAGAGCGCGTGTGTTTAGGGGGGTGAGATAGAGAGACAAAAAGAATAGATGGAGGGGGATATAGATATGGATGGAGGGTGGAGAGAGGGAGGAATATTTCTCGCACTAGATGGATTGATATAAGTGGAGATGGTGATTTCTAATCCTATTTGATTATTTTCACTAGATGCATCGATTTTAGTGTAGATATTTACTTCTAATGATATTTGATTACTTGCACTAGATGCATTGATTTTAGTGTAGGTGGTGATTTCTAATACAATTTGATTGCTTGCACTGAATTTGTTGATTTCAATTTAGATGTCAATTTATAATTATATTTGATTACTTGCACTAGATGAATTGGTTTCAATGTAGATGATTTCTAATCCTATTTGATTGTTTGCACTAAATGCATTGATTTCAGTGTAGATGGCGATTTCTAATCCTATTTGATTTCTTTGAGTAAATGCATTGATTTTAGTGTAGATGTTGGTTCCTAGAGAGAGAGAGTGAGTGATAAGGAAGATGGAGAGAGAGAGAGAGAGAGGAAAAAAGGAGGAAAGAGAGATATTAGCGGGGGAGAGGGAGAGAAGGGGAAGAGAGGGAAGAAGAGAGAGATGGGGAGAGAGGGTGATCGACAAAGAGAATGATATATATGGAGTGCGAGAGCGTGTGTGTTTAGGGGGGTAAGAGAGAAAAAAAAAAGATGGATGGGGATATAGATATGGATGGAGGGTGGAGAGAGGAAAGAATATTTCTTGCACTAGATGGATTGATTTAAGTGGAGATGGTGATTTATAATCCTATTTGATTATTTGCACTAGATGCATCGATTTTAGTGTAGATATTTGTTTCTAATGATATATGATTACTTGCACTAGATGCATTGATTTCAATGTAGGTGATGATTCCTAATACTATTTGATTGCTTGCACTGGATGTGTTGATTTCAATTTAGACGTCGATTTATAATTATATTTGATTGCTTGCACTAAATGCACTGATTTCAATGTAGATTATTCCTAATACTTTTTGATTGTTTGCGCTAAATGCATTGATTTCAGTGTAGATGGCAATTTCTAATCCTATTTGATTGCTTTGAGTAAATGCATTGATTTCAGTGCAGATGTTGGTTTCTAATCTTATTTGATTGATTGCATTAGGTGCATTGATTTCAATGTAGAAGTTATTTTCTAATCTTATTTGATTGCTTGCATTAAATGTATTGATTTCAATGTATATGTTGATTTATGATTTGATGTAATTGGATATATGACGGTACATTAATATTAAAGTGATTGGATTAACAATATGCATTGATTTTAGTGTAAGCAAAAAAAGTTATTAACAATGTAGATTGATTTTTGTGTTATAGTAATTTAAGCTATTAATATTGGAGAGCAAGAGAGACAAGGTATCATGTTTACTACAATAGATCGAGCTTAAAGATTTTAAATGGTTTATGATTTAAATTTTCTTTTTCATATAATCGATATGAAAAGATAACAAAACTAACAAGGGAGGAAATAAGAATAGTAGAAGAAAATAGTTTGAGATTGATTGTAACATGAATACGTTCTTATTATTCACATTTTCTATCTTTCAACACTATTATTGTCACTTTGCATTTAAAAAAAATATTTCATCATTTTTCATCATTATAGTTATTAACAATAATTATCATCTCAACGAACTGAGGTAACTAAGAAAATTTAAAATTAAAATGACCAAGTTAATCTCTGAAATATTTAGCATATTTAAAATGATTATATTAATATTTGATATATTTACATATTACTGATAAAATTAATCATATCTTTGATAGATTTTCCTTGGCAGCACACGACTGAAACCAGCCTAGATCCATCTTACATCTCAAAAATATACAAAAATTTTAATAATCTAAAAAATGTGACGTTGATGCCTCCAACTGGAACCAGCCTAGATCCATCTAACTCTGGATCTATCATGCGCCGAGAGGGATCAAATCTCTTGAGGTGCAAACCTTTCCTCAAGTTTTGCACTCAAAAAATAGGTTTGCACCTCGAGATATTTGATCCCTCTCGGCGCATGATAGATCCAGAGTTAGATGGATCTAGGCTGGTATAGACAAACCTTGAATTGGAAAATCATATCTACTTGGGGATGCTTATGAGCCAAACAAGAGGAATTACCTCTTAAAGTTGTAGTAACCTTCTATGGTTTGTAACCATTGTCATCATAAAAAAAGTTTGCAAGAGTTGATAAGCACATGGTCTAGAGACCATGAATATTTTTTCTCCTGGCGATTCTGATGCAGGGGCATTGACAACAGTCTTACAGTTTAGCCAAAAGCACAAGTGGAAAATGACAACAAAGATTAAAAGGGAAAAAAATAGGTACATATAAAAGGTATTTGCAACACAAAGATAGTTGAATGAACCATGTACGTGAAGGGATATCCTAGTATATTGGTGGTTGCAGCAGCTGGTGACACATGCATTCTGGTGGATGGTTGTTCTTTTATATGGAATTCATCTCGTGTTTGTGTTTGCAGGTACAAAAGAAGACTAGAGACCATGGACAACAAGGGAAAGATAAACATGACCAATTTAAGGCTCATTAAAAAGGGGGCAAAGGAATTATTCCTATTTGTAATGTTTTATAAATATTATCATGAGAAAAATAAATATTGTAGAATTATTCTAGAAAATCTATGTAGGGAGGAAAAATGGAGTGAAATGATTGAATATAGGGATGATATGGTTGAGTAAATCATGGAGAGATCAAAGGATATAGTTAGGGAACGTGTTCAAAGAACAATGGAACTACTTTTCCATTTATGGTGTAATTGTTATGGTCCCTTCATTCTATTTAATGAGATAATTTATATCCAAAAATGTAACATAGAGTGCAGGATTTCTAAATAGAATTTTCCCTACAGGGGAATTATATATTCATTTTATTTCCTTGCTTCTTATGTCAGTATTTTTTGGCGTAAATTTTCTGTTGTGTTTTATGGTTGTGAATATAGTTGAAATGCAGGAAGTATGTTCCTACACCACACTATAACTTGTTGATGAAACTCTGTTGCTGCAACTTCCTGCTACAACTTTAGTGCCTCAACTCATTGTTGCAACTATTGTGCCTCAACTAGTTTTCAAAACTCTATTGTTACAACTCATTGTTCTAACTTTGGTGCCAAAAATCCCTTCTACAAGTATGGTGCTACAACTCCCTGCTACAACTCCAGTGCCACAACTTGTCGCTACAACTCTAGTGCCACAACTCATCACTACAAAGTTTGGTGTCACAATTCGCTGCTACAACTCTGGTTCCCAACTCATTGTTCTAACATGAACAACATTGCTATTGCAACATTGGAATCACAAGCTAACACCAGAATCATGAGCCATTAGAACCATGAATTGAAACTAGAACCACGAGTCATAAAAAAATTGAGTTGATCGAAACTCCAACTGATGTTATTACATATTTTTTGATCCATTATTTCAATTTGGATCAATTCACAACCACCAAGATACGGCATGAATTCACAATCTCATTGACCATCTTGGACATGAAAATAATTTTGGAATTATTAGACATAATTAATTGATATGTTAATAAGTATTTTGGAATTATGTATGAGTCATTTATTGTTTTATAATTGTTATCAAACCATGTAAGAAACTTGTGGATCTCATTTGTTGGTTGTTATCTTACTTTTACGCAAAACTTATGTATAAAAAGAGTTCTTATGTCACTCTACAGGGAGGACTCTTACAACACAAGTCCTTATGATGATGAATTAATTTATATTTATAATACTTATCTCACTTTTTTTTTTGGTTTTATATATATTAAGTTATTTATTTATTTAGTAGTAAATCAATTAATTTATATGGTAGCTTGTTCATTTAATTAATTTTTGTTATAGTTGTATGGAGTCTTGATATAGAATCATATTAGCACTATGTTCTATAGAGTCAAGGTCTACTCCAATTGAACACAATGATATGTAATATAGATAACTTCTTTAATTTCTTGTTGTGTAAATTTAATTATGTAATTATCTATTTATGTAGAATTTTTATTTATATATTTCCTTAATTAGTTTCTTGTGATGTGATTCAATTTTTTCATGCAAAGATTGTGTCTATTTATTTATGTAATTGATTATTCATGTCAGATTTCATTCTTTTATTTATTTGTAATGCTTATATTTTGTATTAGGTTTCATTTATTCAAATTGTTGAATAAATGTGCTCAACATGTCGTTATTACATTTGTTGGTTAGAGTAAAAACAAGGATCGTCATGGAAAGGATTAATCTTTTCATTTATTTCTTGTTGTGTGATTTATTTCCTACATCTGTGGTTTGTTTTAAGTGCGTTGGGGTTTACATCATCAATATTCCTATGTCCACTAGGTAGAAGTGTGTTATTTCAATTTTGGAAGTGTGATCTTTAATTTCCTACAAATGTGGTTTCTTTATTTTTGTTGGAATATTTAGCAATACTAAGAGAGGGGCGAATCAATATTATATTTTTTCAACTTTAAGAACTTTTAAATGCATCCACATACATAAAGCAAAGCACATGCATATACATGGAAAAATATTTTTATGTGGAATCTTGTAGAAAGAGAAAACCACAAAATGATTTTCTTAATATAAATAATGAGTACATTCAAATTTATCAGTATCAACTGAAAGGAAGCACAAACTCCCTAGTTTATCAATATCGACTAAAAGGAAGCACCAACTCCCTAGTTTATCAATATTAACTGAAAGGAAGCAACAACTCCTTGGTTTATCAACACCAACTGAAAGGAAGCATCAACTCCCTGGTTTATCAACAACAACTGAAAGGAAGCACCAACTCACTGATTAATCAGCACCAAAGCCTATACAAGAGTCAATATTAATCAAATAAATTCTACCCTCTTGGAATTTGCTTCTTTGTCCTTCACACAAGAACTTGGTTTCCCAAACACGACCTTCTTATCAATATAATTTCCCTTAAAAAATGATCCTTGAACTCGGCTTCAATAGTCCCTAAACCAAGACTCAAAATTGGACTTTAATGCACCTAACTCATCCCTCAAGTAATCATAATTCAACTTCTAGAATTCTACCTCCTCCATATGGGTCGATCTCCTCAATGGAGAACAATATTATATCTTCAAAAATAGACCTGAAACTCGCCATTAAACACACTAGCATGTGGCCCTCAAAACAGGTCTAACTTTGTGCTTCTTTAGACCAAAAATTCAATCCTGAAATCCAGCCTCAACAAGGACAAGTTAGGCTTGAAACTTGGCCTTCCACACTAGAATTCAACCCTCTACACAGATCTGAAATATGGTCTACAAAGGGGAAATAATATGACACTCAAGAATAGTTATGCAATCAACCTTCTAACCAAGGCCAGAAACATTCAAACATTTTGCCAAATATACTTTTGAAAATAAGCCAAAAAATATCTCCATAATAAGCTAAAAACCCTTAAAAAATGTGCCAAAAATTCTTCCCTAGAAAGTCTCTCCAAATCAGCTCCTCTTCACTTCTGTTTCATGAGGTATGAACCTTAACAATCATTCTTTTCTTTTCTTTTTTGAATAGATCCAAACTTTCTTAAGTGAGTTACTTGAAATGCTCCTTCTTGTGCCTATTTATAGTGCATTCGAGTTCTAAACCGGGCCTACTTGTCCTTTGTATGGACTAGCTTGTGCAATTTGAAGAATGTACAGTGAATATTCAAAAAATCATTTCTTATCAACTGTGAGGAGTTAGGGGGAGTGACATATACCATTGGAAAGGTATTAGAATAATATTTCTATACATATATGTTATTCTTCCATTTGAGCTAGGTAAATGGAGAAAAAATGCATTCAAAGATAGGGTATCTAAATGAGGCATAAAAAATCCAATAATAATATTTCAAAATATGTTATTTGAATATGTAACTTCCTCTTTCATTTGAAAAGCCTTTGAAATCAATGACAAATTCTTTCAACGACTACAAGTGTGTTTACTTTCTTCCAAGTAGCTTTAGTCATTTTACTTTTGAACCTTTCCAAACTTGTGATCTATCTATATTCCACCTACAAAAGTAGTCATTGATACTACAACTACAAAACAAACTAATGAAAGTAGAAATTGTGATTTACATATATAGTGCACGGTAACTCACAAGTTCCATATGAGCCCCATGCTAACAATTAAATTCACATTATTTTCATTGTCTTTCTAAAGAAATTAGGAAGGTAATTAAAAATCTCATCAAAATCCATCTTTGTTTGGATGTACATGTGTATACCAATACGATACTTCATAACTAGATGCCACTCATAATCTTTGATGCCTCGCTTTGAGTAGAAATTATGGAAAGTATTGTTACTCCAACACTATCTATTCTTTCTCTTGTCTCAATATTTTCCATCTCATGTATTGGTCATCATAGTTCCCCACAGGGTATAATTCTTACTTAAGGGATCAACAAGAGCTTCCCAAGTGGGTCCTACCCTAAGTATCACAGACTCATATTCATCATGTCTCTTTAAGTAACCTTCCCACCAATATTTGACATGGTGAAGGAATTTTAGGAGCGCAAAGGTGATCTTTCAATTGTCAGTGTTAGCGTAAATTCTTAACACAAGTGTTTGAAAAGAGATCACTTTAGCTGTGTGTGACAAACAGCCAAGACAACAAATATGGTTGCTTAACTTCCTTATATCTGCAATAGATAGTCGAAACAAATGCTGCAAAAACCCATATCTATGCAGTAAAAGCAGTTAAACAATAAAAATAAATAAGAAAAGCTCTATACATCTAATGGACAAGACAATATATAAATAATTTTATATGTATTATAACACCTGGGAAGGGAACAAAGAATTATGCTACCAATCCCTCTCAATGGGATGGGTTATTGGTTGTCCTTAACGCTTCAGATCCAAAAGTCTCTCTCTCTTGATGATGTAGAAAACCCAAAATGTGTTGAACTCTATGGGAGCTCAAGAAGCAAAGAAAATAGTAGCAGCAATGAGAATGATCAACGGATGACAATGAAAGTGATCAAAGTGAATAATGAATGGAAAAACCTCATATTTATAACAAAATATTGATTTATCCTCGATAATGGCGAATAATAAAATATTATTAACCAAGATCTAGATCTAATTGCTTGCAATATTTTATTATATTTTGTTGGAGGGAAAAGATATTTAAATTGGTTAAATACCTTTATTTAGAAATAATAAACAAATAAATTATTTATTTATCATTGCAAGAATGAGGTTGAGGAATAATTTAACAAATAATGATTTGTTTAATTATTTCTAGGTGATTTAGTCAAATTTAACAAGGAATAATAACTAAATAATGATTTAATTAATTATTCCTAGAGAAAAATAAGAAAAATAATGATTTATCTAATTATTTCTCATAAATGGGTTAAATATGACCAGGAATATTATTTAAATAGTGGTTTAATTAATTATTCCTAGAGGAAAAGCAAATAAATAAGGATTTATTTAATTATTCCTTATGGGTTTCCTGTTTGGACCAGAAATAATTTAATAAAGTATGGTTTATTAAATTATTTATTATAGTGAAAGAAATTTTCCTATGGTAAAATCGGTCTTACATGGTGTACTTCGATCCATCTAATTGTAAATGGTTAGATGACCAAAAATTGGTGTAACATATTTCCCCCCAATGTGCGAGCATTAGGAGCTAATCGTATGACCGAAGTACGTTGTAAAAACACAATCCCTAGACACCAAAGGGGAGTCAAAGAGAGAGAGATACATAGACAGAGTGAAGAAGGAAAGGACAATAATTGAGGGGGTGAGACCTAAAAATGATATAAGTCTCCTTTAATGTTTGGGTACATGTTCTCAGTGAGGTGGGGGAGGCATACCTATTCCCACCGAGATGACAAGGTACAAAGAATAATGGTGTGCCTAGTCAAATGAGACTGAGCTAGAAAGTACATGATATTATGGTGTAAAAATGGGTCAAACAAAAATATAATGGATCCCACATACATACTGCGCCTGGGACAATATCCAGGACTGAATACAATAATATATGAGTACATGAGACATAATAATAACTAAATCAGCCCTGATAAATAGGAAAGGGCTCTAAAAATATGAATGGATCATCTGAGTGATAGACGCATGATATGGGCACTCCAAGCGGTCGAAACCGAACCCATCGAATTTGTGGAGCTGCATCTAAGGTTGTAGCATAAGGTGAGGTCATCCAGGCATGTGGGGGACTACCTAAAGGGCCACCCCGTCATGAGGTTTGAAACATCTCACACACACACCCGTGAATCACTAGAACAATCTGTTAGATCACCGAACCATCAATTATACGAATCTCGATGTAATGTTCCAAAATTTTCATGAAGAAAATTGGAACATTAATTTTTCTTATTTCATCTAGGAGGTGAATAAAATGGGTAAAAGGCCCATAAGGAGGAATACGATCCTTCATAATGTGAAAAGGATCTTTGGAGCAGCTTGTTTTTCACCTTTCAGTGTGAAAAGGGGTAATTTGCATGAGGACAAAGTCAAGTTTGACCAAGTCAACAGCGCTGCCTAAGAGGTGTAGCTTGCATGAGAAGACAACACAGTTTTGGAGGGAGAAATATTCCTCGTGGATGAAACCCTAATGTGTGTGGTCCATGGAAAAGAGGCATTCACTTGTATAAGAAGAGGAGGAGGCAGCCATAGTGAGACATCTTGGATCATTTGATGATTTATCTATTCAGACAAATTGCACACTCCGGCTGTTCAGCTGAGTTGCAGTGCTGCTTAGCATGAGGGATTCCTATTTAGGATTTCCTCTCCTTCTTGAGAGGCCTCTTGAAGTATTTCACTTCATCTTCTCCACATCTTGGCTCAAGGCCAAATCCATTCTTCAGATCCTGCATTATTTCTGCTCAAGTATAACGCAATGTTGTTGGGGCATTGCAGTGGAGGGTTCCACAATACTTCTCTTTGGCTTATCTTTTAGAGGAGGGATTTTCTCTTGCTTTGGGAGGTTATTGAAAGGGATTTCAGAGCTGATTGAAATATTTTTGCATCAAGGCCAACATCTCCCATCATAGACAGCGCATTCCATCCTCAAGACTACGTTATTTCAGTGCACATTTGCAGTGAGAGGTTGCACCAGCTCCTTGGAGGGAAAGATCTTCAGTGCCGGGATGAGCCTTGCATTGAAAGATCCATTGGAGGAGGTTTGATTTAGCTTTAGCATCATCTTTAGCCATCTCCATGTATTTCTATTATTGAGTTGCAGTTGCTGCCTAGCAACTCCGGCATTTCTACAAATTTTCCATTTTGATGTATATTGTAGCCAATCCTTCCAAGGATTGTGTATTATTGTTGTATTAGTGTTTTAAGGGGTTGAAAGCTTGCTCCCCCTCATTTATTTGAGCTAATATATTCATATTTTCCTATTCTCATTTTGTATGCAGCAATATCTCCTATAAACTGCGTTATTTTAGTCATGATATTTTGCATAGCAGTGTTGCTTCATTGCCTTGTACATGATTCATTGAGGCCTCCATTGCCTAGTTGGAGTGATTGATTCCTCCACACATGGTATAAATTTTCTGCTATATCATATATTTGTTGGCTATACGTATCTTCATGTGTTCACAGCTATTAAATAACGTTGTCTTTCCATTCTATGTGCTTACATTTGTTGCAGTCCCTCAACGGGCATTTTCTGAGGACATATAAGTGTGGGAGACTTGTTTAACCCACTTAGAAGGATTTATTTGGAGCCATCTCTTGGATTTCATTCTTAGATACATTTTTCTAAGGGATCCAGGTCCTAGTTTCAAATCCTACTACCTCCCTTTCTGGAAAATGCATTTTCCAGCCATGGATTGCTATCCATTCCGATTAGGAACATTACAGTGGTATCGAAGTTGCTTTCTTGGCTCAGCCTGTGAGTCTAAGCCCAAGAAGATCAGAATATTGAAAAGGGTGATTTTAATCTCATCATATTTTAGATCCATGAAGAACCTCCCCAAGGAGGATGTGTAGCAAGAAGAGGAAGAACCCTGCACTTCCTATTCTCATCAAGGAGACAAAGAAATAAGCAGAAGAAAGACTCCATATTTTGGAGAAGAAAAATAAAAAGGGGATAAGATTACCAAGCTTCTTCCTAAATCTGTATATATGATCCATGTAGAGTATGAGGAGATCCGGAGGAAGTATAGAGAATCTCCTAGAGGGTTTGATTCAAAGGCAAACTCTAGAATGGAAGAGTGTGAACATGCAGCTACACACCATCTTGTACAATGCAATCACATGCCCAGGATCGCTGGAAGAGAGGTGGAAAGAGAAGAAGAGGTTGCTAGGAGGGAAACCCTTAGTGATTTCTTGAAGGAGTATGAGTCTCAAACTCATAAATTCCAAGATCATCTCAGTTTTTCAAAGTTTTGCAAGATGAAGGTGAATGGAAAAGAGCAGCAGGATAGATTTCATCTATCTACCTTTGAGGGTTCACCTGTATGTTCAGCCAAAGCTTGGGTGGAGGAGTTAGAGACCTTCTTGCAGCAACACCAAATTCTAGAAGATGAAGCCATCAAAGTTGCAGCGCTGCATTTGAGAGGTAAGGCTTATGCCTGGTGGATCTTTGAATCTTTTTCTTTGAGGAATGTAAACATTGCATCTTATGTAAGATTCAATAAGGCATTAGTGAAAATATTTGATGAAAAGATTCATGAGACACACATGGTGAGAGTAAACAAGAAAACTCAAGCAAAACCCTTGCATGAGAACTTGCACCATGCTTTGCCGAAGGAGAAATTTTCTTCTCATACTTTTGAGCAAAGAGGCATGAGGGTCTCTTTTTCAAAAAGGGAGCCAAACATTGGAGTTTTTCCCATTCATGTTGCAGAGATTGAGGGCAACAATGATGTTAGATCTGGAGTTGATCTAGTGCCTCGTGCAAAGGAAAGAGGAGCTCTTGCTCCAAGTAGATGGATGCTTGCATCTTTGCAAGGGAGTCCCTAGGATCTCATGTGTGGAGATCAAGGCACAACTCATGTTCTATCTGTGCCATTGTTGAGGAGGTGTGAAACCATGGAGACACAAGGAGGAAGTAGGGAGAAGACCCAGCATCTTGAGATGAGGAGTATACATCCCTATTCATCTATGGAGGTTGATGCACCTAAGAATGTGATTGGATTGCGCAATGGAAGCATGGAGGATTATCTCCATTCATCTATTCAGTCATATTTTGATGATGATGTCTCATTGCATGGATACATTTTTCCAGGGAGACCACTAGATCAGTAGAGGAGGATGGATGCTTCATCGGTTGAGGCACCAATCATTGATTTCAGGAGGTTGGAGATCTGGAGAGATCTTGATACAGCGCTGGGATTCTGGGGTAGACTCAAGGAGAGAGAGAGCTTTCTCTCAACATCAACATCACCCACTTCCATTTCAGATTCTACGCTGTGGAAAAAGCAGCAGGGGAAGGTTAGCAACCTTCCAACTTTCATATTTGGCATAAGATATGTCAGAGAGAAGGATGACCATGTGACAGATGCTCTTCATGAGAGATCATCAGCACTATCACTATGGAGATTAGATCTACATTGGAGCTCCCAGCTGTTGCTGGAGTATTCCAAAGATATTTTTACTTGCATGATCTTGGATGGCCAGTTGCATGATGAGGAATATTCAGTCAGAGATGGGGTCATCTTTCATCATGGTAGGATCTTCTTTCCTAGAGCTTCCAAGCTCAAGGAGAAGTTGCTACAAGCAGCTCAAGAGGATTTCCTTTTCAACCCCACTTGTTCTATGAGAGCATACCCCACCATCATGGAGGGGTATTTTTGGATGGGCTTTGAGGAGGAGATACATCAGCATATGAGTAGATGCATGGACCAGATGGAGATGGAGGAGAGACATAACTCTTTGGAGGAGTTAGCATAACCACCTCTTTCCACTTTGAGGATGAGAGGAGACTCATTTTTTAGCCACTCCATTTGTATGAGTAGAGAGTATGGTAAGGGTATTCATTGTTGTTTACATGATCATTCATATTATGTATGTATATGTCCCTTAACCATACATGTGCAGGATGTTGCTCCTAGAAGGAGCATTCTTTCTTTAGAGCTTCATGGTCTAATTGATGCCATAAGCATGATTGATGGGACTTCCCTAGGAGGAATTGGGGAAGAGATGTATTATGGAGGACATGCTCATTGTACACCTTACATTATTCACTTCCTCCATACTTATGAGGAGATTGGAGCAACAGGCAAGTGGTTGAGAAACCACTTATTTCAGTAGTCTCTATTGCAGTTGAGGGTCAAGCTACACTGGTTTCACTTGAGGGACCATTGTCCTTCTCATTTTTTTCTTATGGAAGCAAGTATGATTCTCATATTTGCTCCCTATGGCTCTACTTTTTCTGTTCTTATGAGGAGCATGCTCGGGAGAGAGGCACATTATGTGGATGTGTCCTTTGAGGGAGAAATGCCTCACACTATTTGCACTACATGTTCTAAGGGGAGCATGGGATATGGTATGGTCACCTTGACATCACATTTGTTTCCTTATGAGGTGAGCCATATGATGGATGTGATGTCATATAACGATGACTTCCAACTCATCATATATGGAATGATTTGGGCCAGCTTGATTTGCGGTGTTGGAGGAGAGATCTTTGGAGGTCTAGTCCTCATTTTTCCATTTGAGGGAAAACTTATTGCAGCCCATGGACAGCCAACACTCTACACTTATCATAAGTGGAGAGATGGACAGTGTGGGGTAGGCTATATAGTCTACCGTGTGCATATTTTCATCCCACCTACTTTGCCGGAGCCAAAGGTGGATGACAGCTTTCAGGAGTTGCCTAGTTGGAAGGTGGCTCATTTTTCATGGCTCATAGCTTGGAGATGGAGGATCCATATGGGAAAGATAGTTCCCATTCTTCAAAGGGACCTTTAGACATCACTTTTTTATCCTCTTAAGTATTTCACTTTCACATGATGACATCTTGATAGCTGACTTACATGTTGAGGACGAGCATTGTGGAGATTTGATTGATGAGATAGCATCACTTTCCTTGGAGGATATCATCATACAGGGATGCTACAGGGAGAGGAGGAGAAAATAACTCAGTCTATCCTTTCACTTTCTTGAGGAAAAGAAATCTTTGAGAGGGGAGGACTGTAATGTTCCAAAATTTTCATGAAGAAAATTGGAACATTAATTTTGCTTATTTCATCTAGGAGGTGAAAAAAATGGGTAAAAGGCCCATAAGTACGAATAAGATCCTTCATAATTTGAAAAGGATCATCGGAGCAGCTTTTTTTGCACCTTCCAGTGTGAAAAGGGCCAATTTGCGTGAGGACAAGGTCAAGTTTGACCAAGTCAACAGTGCTACCTAAGAGGTGTAGCTTGCATGAGAAGATGGCGTTGTTTTGGAGGAAGAAAGATTCCTTGTGGATGAAACCCTAATGTGTGGGATCCATGGAAAAGAGGCATTCACTTGTATAAGAAGAGGAGGAGGCAGCCATAGTGAAACATCTTGGATCATTTGATGATTTTTCTATTCAGACAAATTGCACACTCTGGTTGTTCAGCTGAGTTGCAGTGCTGCTTAGCACGAGGGATTCTTGTTTAGGATTTCCTCTCATTCTTGAGAGGCCTATTGAAGGATTGAACTTCATCTTCTCCACATCTTAGCTCAAGGCCAAATCCATTCTTCAGATCCTGCGTTATTTCTGCTCAAGTATAACGCAGTGCTGTTGGGGCATTGCAGTGGAGGGTTCCACAACACTTCTCTTTGGCTTATCTTTCAGAGGAGGGAGTTTCTCTTGCTCTGGGAGGTTAGTGAAAGGGATTTTAGAGCTGATTGACATATTTTTTCATGAAGGCCAACATCTCCCATCATAGAAAGTGCAGTCCATCCTCAAGACTACATTATTTCAGTGCACATTTGCAGTGAGAGGTTGCGCCAGCTCCTTGGAGGGCAAGATCTTCAGTGCCAGGATCAGCCTTGCATTGAAAGATCCATTGGAGGAGGTTTGATTCAGCTTGAGCATCATTTTCAGCCATCTCCATGTATTTCTATTATTGAGTTGCAGTTGCTGCCCAGCAACTCCGGCATTTCTGCAGATTTTCCATTTTCATGTATATTGTAGCCGATCCTTCCAAGGATTGTGTATTATTGTTGTATTAGTGTTTTCAGGGGTTGAGAGCTTACTCCCCCTCATTTATTTGAGCTGATATTTTCATATCTTCCTATTCTCATTCTGTATGCAGCCGTATCTCCTATAAACTGCGTTATTTTAGTCATATGGTATTTTGCATAGCAGTATTGCTTCATTGCCTTGTACATGATTCATTGAGGCTTCCATTGCCTAGTTGGAGTGATTGATTCCTCCACACATTGTATACATTTTCTACTATATCAGATATTTGTTGGCTATACATATCTTCACGTGTTCACAGTTATTAAATAATTTTGTCTTTCCATTCTATGTGCTTACATTTATTGCAGTCCCTCAATGAGCATTTTCTAAGGACATCTAAGTGTGGGAGATCTGTTTAACCCACTTAGAAGGATTTATTTGGAGCCATCTCTTGGATTTCATTCTTAGATACATTGTTCTAAGGGATACAGGTCCTGGTTTCAAATCCTTCTGCCTCAATTTCTGGAAAATACGTTTTCCAACCATGGATTTCTAGCCATTCCGATTGGGAACATTACACTCGATCATGCTAAAGCTGAGCAAACGAGAAAAAATCAAGTCAAAGGGAAATGAGGAGTCCCTTTGGCTGATCTGAGGCACTGAACAAGGATGGAAGCTGGAACCAAGGTACACCGCCCTCTAGACCTATCTTCTGGAATGAATGTGCTTATGTCGACAAAAGGAGGTTCGCCATAGGTTAGGCAATGAGGAATCCTCAACTAAGGCACGAGGGATCATAGTAAAAGAAACTGATGGATTGACACTAGGTATGATTATGGGAGAGGGGATATTGAGTATCAAACAGACAACTTCTCTTATCAGAGCATAAAAAGTATGGATGAACTAGCAGTGACTGACTCGACTCTGGAGGGGAGGGGGGACAATATGATTAGATCCATTATGACTGGAACAAGGCACAAATGGATGGATGACTATAATAGCAGGAAAAGGGACTCTGGACAGACTCCATGATGCGATGGTGACTCAACGCAATTGCTTTGATCACGGGCGACTCGATGAGGCTGCCACACGGAATAGACCTGGTGGTGACCATAAAAGCATGAGAAAAAGATGGTTAGTCATGACAGAAATCGACGCACACGTTGAAAAGTATGAAGGCAAAGTGGTGCATCAAGTACAAGCAGTGCAAGTGACTCAAATCCAATTTTGAGAGGTGGTGAAGTGACCCTTCTTGGAAAAATGGCTTCCGGGTGAAGTATCAAATAACCAAAAACAAAAGGATACTCATTTTAGAGCTTGGTGAGAGATTTGCAATGGTCTTGGTGATTCATCAAACCAAGCTACGGTTTGGTCACAATTCATGAAAGAAAAAATAGGGTTTTTCTTTTAATAGGGTGATTTCCCTCCAATTTGATTCATTTTCTAGTGGAGTTGTGGTGAATTTGGAGAGAAGGAGAAGGTCGTAAATCTTGCAGCAATTGTAGCAAACAAACAGACTCTTGGAATCGAAATCTGGTAGTTGCAGGTTCATGGGCTAACCCTACTCTACATTTTCAGTGGTTCAATTTTTAGATTAGGTGCCCGGAGCCTAGGAACAACACTCTGTCCATCTTCATAGTTGACTTAAAATTCCTGGGCCCTAAATTACAACCTGGCTCGCAGTTTCCAGAGGGGAAAACTGCGAGCTCGTGGGTACAGACCTTGAAAATTGCGAGTTGGCCAAAAAGTGGGTTTTGTCCTGTTTTTTACTGGGGACCAGGACTTGATCATTTTGGATGCAGTTTTTCTTTCTCTTAGCTAAACAACATGTTGTATTTGTGCAGGTATGGCAGAGCTAAAGATCAACTAGAGAGAGAGGGATTTGGATGCACTTCGTGCCGAGATCTAGGGGGATTAGGTGATCTAAGGCACACTCGTGAGGTATGGGGTTCTCAAGTTGGTTGAGAACCCATTGATGAGGGTAGGGGAGCCCCTATTGTCCAGGATAGTCACCTATTGGGATCCAGACCAAGAGGCCTTTATAGTGCAGGGGCACCATATCTAGTTGACCATACAGGACATCTACTTCTTGACCGGACTCCTACCACTAGGGGTGGTGGGAAATATACATCTGGTGTTACCACGAGGGCAGAACATATAAAAGTTCATGGAAAGCCACTACAGACTAGATGTTCGTGCTAAGGGCACGACTATACCAATCAATAACCTAGTGAGGCTAAAAGCATGGGCTATCATCATAGCAGTACTGTGGGTCTTAGGCAACTAGGCATTCCACCACATCACTGGAGGGTAGATGATGTTAGTTGAGAGTGTACTAAGTGGGGCCTACTATGGGTGGGCCCAGATGATGATGTCGTCGGTGAAATGACAGTTTTAGCTATGCAAGTGACACATCAACCATGTTTGTTCTTTCGGTACAGTGTTGTGCTCATTCTTCTGTGAGAATATCCCCACACTTCGGCCTCATGTACAGATCTAGGATGGGGGACGACAGGAGCCCAGGATCCGCCGTTGGGGGTAGCTACTATAGAGAGGAGGAAGCGGGGGAGTTGGATGGGTGTTCCAACCTAGGTTCTTCACACATTTGGATCAGATGTTGTTGTATATAGATGACTATCCCTACAATGTTATGAACTTTCAGGGGGACCCTGACTTGCCACTTACACCAGGTCGAGCATGGGGACCAGATGGTAAGTGAAAGTTGCTATATATTATGGTGCATTTTAAATTTTTTATAATACGTACGTGGTACTAATTCGTTACTTTTGGTATTAGCATTGGTGAATTCAACAGGTTATATAGGACGACACACAGCGTGAGGGGTTGTAGATTCTAGTGGAGCGAGAGGGGATGAGGGACCTGACTATCAGGCTCTGCTGGAGGATGTCCTCCGCAAGTGTGAGTTGATGTTGACTGACGTATCTGAGTGCATATGGCATGATCTTGAGGACCAGTACATCGAGGGATGTATAGGGCTACCCTCTGAGTGGTGAGGGGTCATGTGGCACATGGCAATGGTCGGACAGGCTGTGCGGGACTTGCGGGCTGCTGGAGCCGAGCCATTGGCTCGGGGCCCTCCAGATAGTGATTAGGTGTAGGGGCATGTGGTGCCCCCAGTTTTGATTTTGTAATATGCTATGGGCATGTCGGATGTATTAAAGTAGTGGACTCCAAAACATTTATAATCTAGTCAACACATATAATGGATATGCATATTTATATATATATGACGAGTATGTCGTTCACCATTTGGTTTACGATTATTGTCTTGTGCTAAATGCATGTGATAAGTTCCAGTTTATAATATCATTTTCAATTCTATCTACATAGTGATTTTGGGATCTAGGTACATGACTGAATGTAATGATTTCAAATTCGCGCACTAAGAACTGCAGTTGTAAATATCTTCTAAAAAGGACATGGTTATTCACACGATACATGCCATTCAATTGCATGACAAACATCAAGGAATCTAAATGAACATGAAGATGAAGGATGCGATGATCAATGGCATCGACTAATAAACCTATCATTGCATCATATTCGGCTCGGTTATTGGTGGCAGATCCAATGCATATGCCATTGGAGAGGACTAAAAAATGCATGGGGGTAAAAATGGCCCAAGCTGTCGAGGCTATATTCTGAGAGAAGCGGCTTGCACCGTCGGCATAGCCGTTATACGGTGTGGATGTTGGATCCTTCGGAAAGGCGTCACAAGACAATAAATGAGATGATGATAAACAATGCAAGCTACCTAAATGGACGATAGAAATAGAACACGCATCTTGATGGGAGATGCTATGGGTAAAATCTCTTAAGGTAGAGTGCATTGCGAGGCTTAGGAAGGAGTTGGCCTTCGAAATCCTATAGAAGGTATTCCCCCTTGCCCAAACATTGGGTGTCAATGTAATGGCCACAAGGTGTAAGTGGATCGAATTCATGGGTTTGATGTAAGGGAGAAAAAAACCAATCGACCTCATTATGGATGAAGTCTTTAGACTCCACAACATATAGGTCATGGAACTGTTGCGGAAGAAATTACACACGGTGGTGCATATCATCCCAAGGAAAGTGGCCGAAGGTTCCGTCATCTCGACATCGAGAGGAGGTATCACAATGGGTGAGGACATGTCCTCTGGTTCTGCCAAGGCAAAACTTACAAGTAAAGGAGTACAAGATCCACTATGGGTGGCCTCTATTCGGTGAACAACCTCAAGGGTTTCACGAAATTCATCAATACGGGGACAATGGTGAGAGTAGTGGCCATAAACATCGCACAAAGAACAAGGATGGTTTGTGCACAATTATTTTATTTTCTTAGTTGAATTAGGTAAGGTAATATGGACCTCTGGGATGTCGGATTCAGGAAATGTCTCGTTGACCATAGGTTTGAGACAAGGAAGCTCAGGACAATTATGGGTGGAATGCCTGAAAAAATCACACAAAGTGCATGAAGGTGACTGCATTGGAGGCTTAGGAGGAGCAAGAGTTGTTTGGGTGGAATTGTCCTTAGGTTCCTTATTTTTGGCTTTGCCCCATCACCGGATTATTTCGCAATAGGAGTAGATTCTTGTTGAGGTGGCTAAGGCACTGAAGCAAGGGGAGGGTTCATAGCGACTGGTTGGACTGGGGTCAAAGCAGTATAAGGTTTGATTTAACCATGTGGAGTGTTTTCTAGGGGATCAATGTACTAGACTGGGATCCCCAGGGTCAAATTAGGAAGGCTCAATGTAGCCATAACAGGCACCGAAAAGACTCCAAAGGGGGGAGCTAAAAATGATATCTGAGTGGGAGGGTAATGGCGTTGCAGAATGGCTCCCAAATGGTTAAGGCTAGGGGGAACCATTCCTGGTTGAAAAAGGTTGGAAGAGACACCAATAGAAGAAGAAGATCCTAAATGCTTTGTCAATTGACCACCAGTAGGTTGTGGAGGGGTTGGTCGCTAGCTGGTTGAACCAGATCGGTTGTGACTAGCCCGAGATGATTGCATCATGCAAACATTTGACGAGTTGGGGTCAGTGATAAGAGGGAGGGGACCAAGGAATGCACCAAGTAAGGTGGAAAAAATATATACTCCTATTGAAACACTGGTGAGAGGTTCGACTGATTGCTCATCGTCCACCAAATATATGATAGACTCAGGAGAGGTCTAAGACTTCGGTTCGTAATATGTCAACTGATAGATGGTGACGATATTTCCATTGTGATGAAAGCACATATTATGGTGAACCCCAGATGTGATAGTAGACATCACATAGGCATAGCTATGACCTAAGAGGATATTGTAATCCAAGGGGGTGTCAATGACTTCAATGTCAACACAGACTGTCTTGCCCGCAAGAGTGACGTGAAAATTGCAGAACATCCCAAGGGCTGAGGAGGGTGACCGTTCCAAGCATGCAAAGTGATGGTGGATGGGGCTAAGTTAGGTGATCTGAGCTTATTTCAAATAGAGGCATACATCACGTAGGTGGACACGCCCTCGTCAATGATATATCGCGAGACATTGCCATTACGAATCTTGACTGGTATTTGGAAGGCAACGAATGAAGGTAAAGGGGGGTGTTCTGATTTGTCAACATCAAAGATGATAAAATGATTATTTGAAGGATCCAAAATGCCCAAAGAATATATTAGAGCTTTTCGTTGTGATGGAAATGATTGGAGGACTTCCAACATTGACATGGAATCAGGTGATTGTGCCAAGTCATCTACTATGTTGTAGGTATGGGCAGCTTTGGTAGAAGCAGAATTCGACATAATG
Source organism: Pinus albicaulis (assembly GCA_034641835.2). NCBI lineage: Eukaryota > Viridiplantae > Streptophyta > Pinopsida > Pinales > Pinaceae > Pinus > Pinus albicaulis. The sequence goes on from CM076584.1 coordinate 40,902,226, forward strand.
GCCCTTTTGGGATCTTGTGAATGACCTATGCCTAAAGCTGAGGGATCTGTAAGGGAGAATTGGGTGTCAAAATGAACTTTGTGGAAACTTTGGGTTGGGACTCGGTTGCAGACGTAGCATGTGGCTTGTCATATTGGCACGACCAAGTCTGAAGGTTGACATCAACATTATTAACCTCTTTAGAATTCATCATGAGAATATGGTACTCAGGGGTACTGGACTATGAAGGCTGAGAGGCGACGTGACCTTGAGGGGGTTGGGCAGCCACATATCCTTGCTGAGGGAAAGGATTAGTGAACACAACCGGTTGAGTTAGTGTAGTATTTTGAGGAGCCAAAGTAGTGGCTTGTTGTCCTCTAGATGTTGCTTGTGCTTCCCACAACTAGCGAATCTGGGGTAAGAGGGGAAAATCATGAGTATAATGGCCATGGACACCACAACAAGAACAAGGCTTGTTCATACAAAGAGGCCTATTCTGCTTGAGTTGATCGCCCTATTGGTGGTTTGTAGTGTTAGGTTGGTTTCCTTGGGGTGCGTTTGGTTGATTACCTTGGTGTCCATGATTACCCTACGTTGGTTGGTTCTGGTTCCCTTTCCTCTTTTTCTTCAAATTAGAAGGATTAGTCGCACTCTACTGCGCATACATGTGACCTTGAGGGGGAGGTGGCTCCTATGGCCGAGGTTGAAAAGGCACAGGAGGCTGGGGTACTGATGCCAAAGGGGTTGGAGCATCAGGCTGTGGATAAGGATAAAAAGGAGGTTGAAAAAAATTAGGGTAAATAGGCTGAGAAACAGTTGGCCCTGGCATCGGTTGATGCACTTGGGAAAATGCGTAAGGCATACTTTTTCCTGGATACATGCTACCAAGAGGGGAATAATTGTTGGAGGAGCTAGTCCCTCCTTGAAAAAATCCATAACCCATTGAAGGATGAGTATATGGATGTGAAAGAGATACAATGATACCATTGGTGGAGTGAGATTCCCCCGGTGCGTTGGCACCACTATGTCCAGGAAAATTCAGTAAAATGGTATAAACATAACCAAATTGGGCGTAGTCAAGTCATATTTCAACGTGACTTGGACAGATTCTTCCTCGATCTGAGGAAAATGAGATGCAACATCTTTACCAATAGAAGGCAAAATCATTTTTAGAAACCAATCCATATAAACACAGTCGTCGAATGTAAGAGCTCGACACAAGCTCCTCCTTTTACACCATTCTTAGACATGGTCAGAAAGGCGGGTGGCAGAAGTTTGATGGAATGCAGTCAAAAAATCGGTACCGGTATCATAGCGGAGTGGTAGCTTGAAGTAGGACATAAACTCTTTAGCAAGAGTGGCAAAAGTGGAATGAGAGGTAGCAGCCTAGTCGACTTACCACTTTGCAGCTTCTCTAGTGAACGTACGTTGGAATAACCAAAGGCGGATGGAGTCATCAGTGATAGAATTGGACAAACACCACATGTGAAAGGATCAAACATGATTAGTAGGGTCCTCTCTAGTGTTTCCTTCAAACTTAGGAATGTCTGAAGGAAGCTTAGTTGGCATAGAAAGCCAACCTAGATCGTGGAGTATAGGGTCATTAATTAACTAGCTGAAATCGGGAAGGCTTAAACCTGCCATAAAAGGTAGAAAAGGAGTAGCTAGAACGGTTCTGGTAGAGGATCTTCTAGTAGTAGCTCCAAAATTAGGGTTCGGGCCACCACGAGCTTGAGAACCAGCACCTGCATTGGCACCTGACATGGTGACGAAATGAGGTGGAGGGGAACCAGGTTCATAGTCAAAGGAAGAACTCGATGAACCAGAATCAGAGTCAGTATGGGGACTCGACGGAGGACTAACTTGAATTCTAAGCGGTGGAGTAAGTCTTCCTAACGAAAACTAAGGATGAATGACTTGGAGTCTCCAAGATAAACGCCTTAGGGGCGTAATGATGGCAAGTCACAGATGACACAAAAATATGGAAGAGTGATAAACAAAGGCTCGGTGAGGCAAATAAATTAATTATGATGTTTATGTCTTGGCTTGGAAGTGTAAACCAAGTGCTCTTCTCTTTAGGTGTGCATGTGTGCAAGCCGTGTGTTAATTTTAATTAAGCCGAGATAGTTGTATAAAGAAAAAGAAAAAATGTTGAATTACTATAAATAAAACTGAAATGACAGTAAAATAAACAGTTATAGATGCATAAATTCAACCCGAAAGAAGGATTCCCAAACAACTAGTCTAAAAGGTAGGCGAAATTGACTCAAAAAACACAAGATGACCAAAATATCTAAGGTCTAAGGGACAGGGATCTAATGACTCAAATCTGTTGGAAAATGTGCAGAAAAAAAACAAGAAACCAAAGGGAAAACTACTGTAAAATGGGAGGCAAAAGGTTAAAACCCTAGGGAAAATAAGGGAACCTTACAGGAGAGAAAAAAAAAAACTCAAGAGGTGGTTTTGAATGGAATAATAACCGATCAAAAGGGACCTGAAAGAAGGATAGGTTAGACCCTAAACAATGGTTGAAAGTGTTGCAAAATCTCAGACTACCTACTTAGCTAAACCCCCCTTAGAAAGGTTGAAGTGTACTGAAACCCTAAGGGATTTGGTTCTTCTTCAAGGAGATAAGTTGAGCATATCCAGGCCTAAGACAAGCTAAGACATAGGTCAGACGACCCTGAACAGTGCTTGCAGAAAATCGTGACTATCATAGAAAAAAAATCATAAAAAAGTTGTAACTCGCAGGTACTGACTTGTAAACTATGGAAATTGCAATTTTTGGGCTGATAACTGGAATTTCAAGTAGAAATCGCAAGTTCTGGGCCAAAAAGTGAGATTTCCAGATCTGGGATCTTCAGGCGGTAGGTTGTAGAAAAAGTTTCCATATCTGGCACAGTTGATACCTGTTACATGCGAAAAACACCGAAAAACACACGGAAGTTAGAATTTTTACAATTTTAGGGAATAAAAGGTAAAAAATAACATCAAGAGACTAAAAATAGTTGAATAAAAATCCCTAGTTATTGAATTTGATGGTCACACATGAATCTAAATTACAAGAGTGAAGTCTCCATTTGTTAGCGTAAATCCTTAATGCAAGTGTACGAAAAGAGCTCACTTTAGTTGTGGGTGACAAACAAACATAACGAAAAATATGGTTGCTTAACATCCTTAGATCTACAATAGATAGTTGAAAGAAAATGCTGCAAAAACCCGGATCTATGCAGTAAAAGAAGTTAAACAATAAAAAGAAATAAAAAATGCTCCATACATCCAATGGTCAAGACACAATATAAATAATTTTATATGTATTATAACACCCGGAAAGGGAACAAAGAGTGATGTTACAAGTCCCCCTCAATGGAATGGCTTCTTGGTTGTCCTCAACACTTTAGATCCAGAAGTCTCTCTCTCTCTCTCAGTGATGTAGAAAACCAAAAATGTGTTGAACTCTATGGGAGCTCAAGAAGCAAAGAAAATAGTCGCAACAATGAGAATGATCAAAGCGCGAAAATGAAAGTGATCAAAGTGAATAATGAATGGAAAACCCTCCTATTTATAGCAAAATATTGAGCTATCCTCGATAATGGTTTTTTCTAATAAAATATTAGTAACCAAGATCTAGATCTAACTGTTTGCAATATTTTATTATATTTTGTTGTAGGGAAAAGATATTTAAATTGGTTAAATACCTTTATTTAGAAATAATAAACAAATAAATGATTTATTTATCATTTCAAGAATGGGGTTAAGGAATAATTTAACAAATAATGATTTGTTTAATTATTTCTAGGTGATTTAGTCAAATTTAACAAGAAATAGTAACTAAATAATGATCTAATTAATTATTCCTAGAGAAAAATAAGATAAATAACTATTTATTTAATTATTTTTCATAATTGGGTTAAATATGACCAGGAATAATATTTAAAAAATGGTTTAATTAATTATTCCTAGAGGAAAATCAAATAAATAAGGATTTATTTAATTATTCCTGATGGGGTTTCCTGTTTGGACCATAAATAACTTAATAAAGTATGGTTTATTAAATTATTTCTTATAGTGAAATCAATTTTACTATGGTAAAATTGGTCTTACATTGTGTACTTCGATCCATCTAATTTTAAATGGTTAGATGACCAAAAATTGGTGTAACAGTTAGAAATATTTTGGATAGAGTAATAACCATATACCAGATTTAACCATTTATCCAAATCATACACATCTATTTTTCCTTCAAAAAAGGGGGTATCAAAATCAAATTTTACCTTGAAGGGAATCACACCTCCATAATTTCCACTCATTGAAGGTTCCTTAGCTATTGTTGGAAGTGGTCAAAGGATTTTGGAAAAAAATTCCATCGCGTCATTCCCACGTCGCATAAGTACTTCCTCAAGAAACAAGTTGATAAGATCTACCACTCCATCATCTCTCTTTCCTTCTACCATGGGATGTAATTTGGGTTGGTTAGAATGATCATTCTTGGCAAGTGATACTAGCTCTAGACCCAACTCTTCATACCCTTATAACCTCCTCGGGAACATGCACTAAGAAATAACAAGGAGCATATTTCTTTGATACCACTATTCGAGTTTCTAGAAGGTTCAATGAAATGAAAGTAAAGAAATGAAATCAAACACACACAAAGATCAATATAACACAAAGAACAACAATATGGTGAAAACCAAACTTCTATTAATAAATGAAGTAGCATAATATTGTAGAACATATACTGGTTAGAACGATGGGAGCTATCTCTTAAGAAAGAGAGATAATGACTACACACATTTTCAAAAGATATTATAATAGGCCGAAATAAAGGTATTTTAACATAAATAAAGAATCCTATAGGTCCAACACCATGACCTTAGAAGATGAAGCACTGAAATGTTTGAGGGTCCTACATTGGTTAGCTATTACATCAACTACCCAAGGGCACAAATTTTGACATGGGGAAGGACTTTTGGGGCACACAATAGTTATTATGTGCTCATTTGAAAGAACTATTTATGGAATACAACTATAAACTAGGGCTAAGGTATGTGATGGAAACACATGGCCCCCTCCAAGTGCCAAATAACATAATTTAGGGCCTCAAAACAACCTTTAAATTTTGGGACCCAAAAAACTATAGACAAGAATACTAAGAAGATAAAGAACCATTAAATCAGTGGAAGAGGTGGTGGCCACAAATATCCACATGGATCATATACCTAATGGATAAATAGAGGACGATGTGTAGAGAAACATAAGTAGCATTATAACCAGAGATTGTTGAAATATAGACTAAGTAACCACTGAAATATTGGTTTTTCCATTTAGTTTTCTAAGGTAAACATTGTGTTCATTGTTTGATTAATTTATTTGTGACCAATTGTGTAAATTATGTGTGAGATTAATACTACTCTTATCTAGGTTTAATATGAAATTCTTATTTGTGTGATTTACTGTTAATTTTTCATAGGGCTATATTGTTCTTTGCTTTAGATAATTACATTTCATCATTCACACACTCAATTCACCCCAAAACATTATAACATCATTACATCATATGCAATTATGTAGAAAGAACAACATCATAATCAATGTAGCAATACATAAAGGAACAATAGAATAAAATTATTCACACATAGAGACACCAGGATTGGTCGGAGACCAGGGAAAAACCCCATGATGGGGAAAACCCTTTCAAATTATTTTTCTTTTTAGATTGTCATTGAATGTTTCAAAAAAGAGACAATACAATGATCCATTTCTTCATTCATAAGAATATCCAGTAAAACCAACTAAACAATATCCCAAAGATGAACCCAATAATAATACTAATAAAAATAATGATTCAGAAGCCTGTGATCAACTGTCGAAATCTGCGGTCAACTGTCAAATGAAACCCCAGTTTACAACTAAACACACAGAGAGATATGCGTGTAGATTAAATTTTCCAATCACTCACAAAGGCTTATATGTGTGTGACTGCATCCAAAAATATCGTGTTTCAACCCTGTGGCTGCGAGCCAAAACCTTAGCCCGTACGAGCGAGCTCATACCTTGCAATTTGGGACCTTGCTGAATCATTTGATGGAAATCTAAGAAGAATAATTTGAAAGTGTTTTCCCCATAGTGGGTTTTTCCCTAGTCTCTGACCAATCTTGGTGTCTCTATGTGTGCATGATTTTCTTCTATTTGTTCCTTTATGTTCTGATGCATTGATGATGTTGATATTTTTCTTTCTATATAGTTGCATATGCTGCTGAATTATGATGTAAATCTGAATAATGTTATGATGCTATGGGGTGTTGAAATTTCCAAGAAATAGTGAAATTTGTAACCAGAAAGGACACAAATTGACCACATACTAGTGTGGGATTCCAGTCACACATTGGTGAGGAATTCAGTTACACATTAGTGCTAAATGTGGGCTTCTAATTTATTTATCCCTTAAATAAACTGGAAAATAAATTGTAATTTCATCTCCTAACAACTTATATGAGTTAAATAAGTCAGAAATACTGAGTTAGCTCAAGAATTTTGATTTGAGGGTCAAATGTGAGGCATGTAGAGTGATTATATTATTTTGGGGGTCTAGTTGCAGTTAATGCACTAGTGGGTGCATGTGTAATCAGTTAACTCAAATTAATTGAGTTAAAATCAGATAACTATTTCTAACTGAGTGATGAATTGGTGAGAGGTCCATTGAATTAAATTATATTTAAATCACAAGTAGTGATCAATTAGATAAATAATGATTCGCTATTATTAGCTACATGCATGTCAATTATGATGAATACCCAATAGAGGTAGAGGTTAAAGGGAAGATAACTATAAGTTGTATTATTGGAAAATTGCTCGGATGCAATTATAAAGACACAGGAAGGCTCATCATGGATTGTGCAGTCAAGGAAAGTTGATTATCCTATGTAATAGGGATTAATTGCCTAGGGATTGCATGACCAAGGCTGGGCTAAGTGGGGGTTGAGAATTGGCTAAGTGTTGGTCCAAATTGCCTAAGAATTGCTAGTCAGTTTTGAGCATGATCAAGGTGAGATGATTGGTAGAGTGCAAGATTTTCTCGGTGTGAGAAAGCATTGTATTTTTTCATGATTATTTGACTATGTACAATATATGATAGAGGGATTTTGAGGAAGTGCTTTCCCCAGATACATCTTGTGTTGTGTGATTGATTTACTTCTTTCTCTTACTTGCGTGTGATTGAGCGATCCTATTTTATATTCCACAAATATAATAGAAGGATTCATTATATTTTTTTAGTACATTACATGATCGAATTGAATCTATTGGTATAGATTTTATATATAATTTCTACATGGTATCAAAGCATTGTTATATTTTCTGCATGGTATCAAAGCTACAATTTTTTGGGCGGCGAGTTTGCAGAAAATATGTGAAAATTTTGATGCAAAATTTTCAAAAAAAAATAGCATATTTGGATTCATTGCGAAAAAAATACCCAAATTGATAAAAAAATCAATCGAATCAGAGCTTGGATGAGGGAGATATCGTCAATTTAAAATTAGCTCCTTTTTTAGAAAATTTTGTGACAACGGGACAATTACAATGTGCGTGAGTCAAGAACCTGCATGCACTTGAGGTACAAGATGCATGCAAAGCTTTGAGGAGAAAATTAGAGGTTAGAGACTTGGTGGTTGAGAGGAAGCAATTATCTCTCAACATGCAGCCTCACAATTAGTCTCAGAAGGTTGTGGAGCAGCCACAATTGGAGAAGCAAAGAGGAGACTGAGTGGAAGAGTCCACTCAAACAGAAACCTCCAGGAGGGGGAAATTTTGAGCCATATGGTCATAGGGAGTACATGCATCTATACCTCCAAGTTTGAGGTGGGGTGATGTGTAAATATAATCCTAAGGTCAGGGTCCATTGAGATGGTGTGTCTCATGGATCAAACCTGGCTACAAGGAGCCCACAGTACAACAGCATCAGGAAGGATCGGTTAGATTAATGTAGTCATATGTCAGGAAGATAGAAATCAGAGTGACATCTCTTGGATACTGGAGCGCAGATCAGATTTGGCAGTAGTGCAGAGTGCATGGATGCAGATGTCAGTAGCAGCGCAGAGATTTCAGTAAACAGTGCAGTAACTAGTAGCAGTCAGAAGACTTTGATGATAGATGCATTATACTAATTCAGTTGTTCAAAGGCTATTCATTTCCAGGATTTGCATGTGAAAAAAACACTAGAGAAGTGTTGCATGCAGAAGATTCCAAAGGTACTAGATCAGGATAGATTAATTACTTTCTTGTTGAGAGGGAGTGTTGAAATGTGCAACAAGAAATAATGAAATTGGCAACTAGAAAGGAAAAAAATTGACCACATACTAGTGTGGGATTCTGATTACACATCGGTGAGGAATTTAGTTACACATTAGTGCTAAATGTGGGCGTCTAATTTATTTATCCCTTAAATAAGTTGTAATTTCATCTCATAATAACTTGTATCAGTTAACTAAGTCAGAAAGACTAAGTTAGCTCAAGAAATTCGAGTTGAGGGTCAAAGGTGACGCATGTAGAGTGATTCTATTATTTTGGGGGTCCAGTTGCAGTTAATGCACTAGTGGGGTGCATGTGTAATTAGTTAACTCAAATTAATTGAGTTAAGATCAATTTAACTAGTTCTAACTAAGTGATGAATTAGTGAGAGGTCCAGTGAATTAAATTAGATTAAATTCACAAGTAGTGATTAATCAGATAACTGATGATTTGCTATTATTTTTTACATGCATGAAAATTTTGATGAAGACCCGGTTGAGACAAAGGTTAAAGGGAAGATAGCTATCAGTTATATTATTAGCAAATTTCGCAGGCGCAATTATAAAGTCATGGGAAGGCTCGTGATGGATTGCACAGTCAAGGAAGGTTGATTATCGTATTTAATAGGGATTAATTTCCTATGGATTGTGTGAGCAAGGCTGGGCTAAGCAGGGAATGAGAATTGGCTAAGTGTTGGTCAATTTTGCGTAAGAATTGCTAGTTAGTTTTGAGTAGGATCAGGGCGAGATGATCGGTAGAGTGCAAGATTTTCTCGGTGTGAGAAAGCATTATATTGTCTCATGATTATTTGAGTATGTACAATATATGATATAGGGGTTTTGATCAGGTGATTTCCCTAGATACATATTGTGTTGTGTGATTGATTTACTTATTTCTCTTACTTGAATGTGATTGAGCAATTGTGTTTTATATTCTAAAAATAGCGTAGAAGGATTCGGTATCTTGTTTTAATACATTACATGATCGGATTGAATCCATTGGTATATAATTTCTATATAATTTCTACATGGGGTGAATTTAATGTGTTAATGACTAAATGCAATTATCAAAGCAAAGAACAATATAGCCCTGTGAAAAATTAACATGGTATCAGAACTGGGCTGAAGAAAAGTCATGGAGATCACCCCTATGATGAAGCCATTGATGGAAGCAAGAAGAGGATGGTGGAGACCTAAAATAATTCTAGGGTATGAAGGAAACCCTGGGAAATTTGTTCATTAGGGTTTGATGGTTAGAAATAAACTCTGGTTTATGGAAAATATTTGAGATATGAATTCTAGAAACCCTATCACAGTCAAAGTCAAGATACTCAAGTACTTGTAACAAATTTGATTAAGCCCTAGATGGGATAGTCTCTAGTAGGTCTGGTTGTTGATAAATTTTATTGAAGGCAACATTGTTATATGGAAAATGGATAGTTATAGCTCTTTAAGGTTGGTTCAAGAGGGAGAGGATCACCTCTCATTGAAGATAAGTATTCTTGATTTATAATGTTTCTTTGTGTCTTTTAATTTGTTTATACTTATGGATATTATTATTATGATTATTGTTTTTTATTAGTACTTCTACACACACACACACATATATATATGAGTTTTTAGATGCTTCTAACCTCCTTGACGAGATTTGATAATTGGATCCTTCTTGAGGATCATTTGAGATGTAGGAAATACGTCTAGTGCTAGAAAAGGTAAAGACACGCCTGATGAAAAGGTGACAAAGTACTACAAGCTACCTATGTCAAATGAGAAGGTGCACAGGTATTTTAATACTACAAGGTATGCATGGAATATTATTTCAAAGTTATGTTCAACTGCAAATTGAATGGAAATTTAATCCCTAATGTATGATGAGAATATCTCCTTCTCGAATGGTCCATGCATGCATATGAAAGTAATTTGAATTCATGGTTATTATGATGAAATGATGCACCTAGTATTGAACATTTTGACCATGATGATCTTCTTGATTCTATGAGGCTACTTAATGTTAACAATGATATAATGATATACTTTATGTTTGGCTAACATCTATCTCTTGGATATATTGATCCCATAAAGAAGGCTATCACCTTGACTCTAGTAAATGATACTATTGAAACTTGACATGAATAATACATGATGGATCTCATATAGAAGGTTACCTCATTGATTTATCTATACAATGGTATTGATAATGCTTGTGATGAGCATGACTAAAGTATGGAAAATTGGTTGACACTCTTGTTGTTTTTGTAAAATTGAATGACCTAAATTGATCCTATTGATCATGATAAGATTGGTAAACAAGATGATAGAACTATAACTATGAGATTGACATTCTAGATCTTTCATTAACTGTGGTTATGTTTTGATTTTATTAGTAACTATGGCATATGGTAAAACTGAATGCCCTAACTTGATGGATTTACTTGATTGAATTGATATTGTGTTCATGATCTTTGAAGTATGATGTCACACCTATCAACTGCCCCTATCATGTGACTCTAACCCTTGATGAAATATTGATTTCATAATGTAGTAGCCAATGTGAGCATGTTATGACCATGATGGGTATATGTTTAACTTTAAGATCTAATAGATCTGTTGATGCATGACAGTATTATAGATAATTTGATGACATGAATGAAGATAAATGAAGTGACTTCCCATGCAGAGGGATATCCTATCCATATAATCACTTCTCCTACTATAATTTTCATTATATGTACCATTCAAATATGATTTATGGGCACAAATAGACAGATATCTAACATTAATGACCTGCAACAAAGTTATGATCTTAGGAAAGAGAATTTTTCCCTTTCTATAGGCCTCAATCACACAGAAGCATGCTTACAAGTGCAATTGTAGCCTCCCAATTGCACGGATGCAAGCTCAAGGGTGTGACCAAGGCACTGAGTCAATTCTAAGCTAGGGTATGACAGTTGGGAAGCCACAGTCACTCGCATAACATCTTGAAGGGTGCGGCTGTAATCTCCCAACAACACAAAGGAAGCCCTATGGGTGCGACTGTAATCTTCCAATGACACAGAGGAAAGCATATGGGTGCAACTATTCCTACAGGACACAAAAATGAAGTTTTGTGCATAAATGCAGATGTTCGCCTGAAGGATGTCGATTCTACAGATGTGGTGCAGACATCAAAAAGATCTTTGAGCAAAAGAGTTTGAATGTTTTCCATAATATGAACATGAATATTGAACTTTTGTTTGCAAGTGACTAGGTCATACCTATAGATATATCATTATGTTTGAATTTTGTTCTACAAGAGTTTGACATCACTTGGATTATTGATACAGATGATAAATGTTTGGATTTTTGACATGATGCTTGAAAATGACTTAGAACTTTGACTTGATGATTGAGATATGTTTTAGACTGTATATCTCTCTACGATAGAAAAATTAGATTTGATCTAATGACTAATGATTTGATTTGACGATTGTTGATTTTCCTTGATGTCAATGCTATGTGGGAATAATGACCTTTAATGACTTATATTGGTATTCAAAAAAATGGTTTTGTATTGGCCTCCTTGTTCCTAGCACAATTGTTGAAGTATTGACAATTTTGATTCAATATGAATATGGAACCTGCATGGCTTATCCTTAGTGTACACATTTGCATCTAGTGACATAAATTACTTGTATTATGATAATAAGAATGACTTGATGAAGTTTTGGATTGATATTGCATGGTTGATGAAAACCTGTTGGCATGATAATAGATGATGTCATGACTTGATGAGAGCTCTATATATCACTTGGTCTAAAGAATTGACACTGAGATATTTATTACTTTGATATTTGTATTGATCTGGATTCTAAACTTTGATGAGCTGAATTATTTGATTCGATTTCTCAATATTGATTTATGAAAGGTTGTGCATGTTGGTTTGGTAACTATTATGGTTGTATTGAGCATTGCATGAAGCAAGCTCCTTGATCCATATATGTTTTCATTAACAGTTATCTGGTGAAGACAAGATGATGTGTTGATCCAAACCTCTACTTCAAAATTGTTCCAAGGTATGACCTTGATTTTGGTTTTGTGTTTATAGTGATGATCTACTCTTGATAGGAAATGATCCTATGATTATCCAAGTAAGACGAAGATGGCCTCTGAAGCTCGAAATGATACGTTGAATCGATTTCTGAAATTTGGGAAAAGATAATCTATATTGTGAAGCTATTGAATAAGTATTGTAAAGTGGAAATGCAAATCCTTGGACACTCCGACTGAATTTCAAGATGTTGTGAAGAAAACTTGTTGAACTCAACCTGGAAACCATCAATTGATTGAAACATTCATGTTTTTATTTTGAACATATGTCCATATATGTACATATATGATGTGCATAGAGCCTGAATTGATTGAGATGATTCATTCACATTGAGTTTCCACCGAGCATCCTTCGATATATCTCCATAAGATGATCAATTCTTGACCTAAGATATTCTTTATATGATAAGTGACTGCATGGATGTATTGTTGATATTTGAGATTATTATTGATGATCAAATTTGGATGTTTCTTTAGTATGAGATAAGCCATGATATCTTGGATGAGAGGTCCATAGCACGACTGAGGTTGAGTACGATGTTGCTAGCATGGCTAGCTATGAGGCAAGATAAAGTATCTCCTTAGAGAGTTTTATGAGCATGATCTGGATATGACATGGACACATTGTGATGAAAAAGAGTGGGATCCGATTGGCATAGAATCCCATATATAGTTTGGAACAAGATACTCTCATATATTGAGACAACGCAATTGTACGAGACAAGCTTAGGCTCGTAGTTGGAACCTAATTGAGATGGATGATGAATATGGTATCCTTTTGTGATTTATATTATTATTTATGTTCTAACATGATATGTGACTTGATTTCATGTATGAATAAGAGACATTTGATATTGATACATGATTATTACCAGATATGAGTATGATGAGAGGAGCGATGATCGAAGACACTAAGCCAACTCTTCCTCCCTGTCTGAGCTCCCATGGTGTGGAATTGAGATAAATGGCTCATGGGGTTGAAGGAACTCTGGAAAATAGGGTTGCAGATGTTTGTCCCCTATCTTTTACATGTGGGATGTGTATGATCCTTTTCCTTATTGACAAGTCGAATATCTCCCCCACCATTGGTCATTTCAAAGTATACCCCAGTTGGAATCATACCCACAAGCAGAGTTTATTGGGATTGTCCCTCCCCATCTGGCCAACAGGTTGAGGAGGTTTGGAGGCATGTATCCTTACCTCTTGGTAAGTCAGGTATCTTGTCCAAGTTGGATGGTGATGCAATTGTTCTACCACATGACTATTCAAGGTCATTGATGGGAAGATCAGTAGGTAATAGGATTGGGTTGATATTTTCTCCCCTATACAATTTTGGTTTAAGAATGAGCTCTCGGATGCAGTTCCAAGGTTGATATGTTCTCCCCTGTGTGTTTGGATATCCTATTGCTCAAGATGTAGTCGTAGTAGTAGCTCCCCCATGAGATTCTGGGTTGAGTAGTAGCTCCCCGATGTGATTCCAGATTGAGGTGTGCTCCCATATGATATGCTCTCAGATGATGATCTGGGTTGCAGATCTGAATCCCCGCCGAGATTCAAGGTATTAGCCCAATGAAGAGAGGGTGGTAGCTCAGGCTACCCTCTGATAATAAATTATCCTTCTAAATTCGATAATGTTCAACATATGAGCAGGGAAAATCAAGAGATAAACAAGAATAAGCAAGGTATGGATCAATATGAACATTGATTATTTCAGATGATGAGATACTTGAGATGGTCACAACATGACGACAATGTCACAAGATGATGTGATGATCAACAAAAAAATATTAGTAGGTGGAATTCTCCCTAGTTGAGAGGGAGTGTTAAAGATATGCAACTACAATCAAATTCGACTTTGGACAACTCAAATGATGGAGATAATGATTGCATTGAATTCCTCTTTTCGAGAGGACCAAAAGCCACCTAGATATCACCTCTTTTGGACAAGAAAATGTTGGTTTTTGAATTTATGAACCCACTCATGTACATTGGATTAGGTCGGCCCTACACACATGTGCGTATTGGATCAGCTTGACCCTAAAGCAAAGTGTACTCATTGGAAGGATATAAATATAAGTGCTCTATACCTCATTTGGACACAATGATGAGACACTCTTCTCTCTTTATTTTTGGCTCACATAGGTCTGAGGCTTGTCTGCGGAGGAATAGGTTCGCTCTAAGGTGAAATTGCAAGGTTCGAGGCTCGCATCTTTGATTCAGGGTTTTGGGCCCCAGTCGCATGTAAAACCCTTCACCAATACAACCGAGAGATTAGGGTTTATGTAGTCTAGTTTCGACCCTCAGTTTCACACTTGCCAGGATTAAGGGAGCGACTGGGACCCTGTAGTCGCACATATGACTCCTCCTCCCTACAACCAGGTCACAGGGACTAAAATATGAAGTTTCAGTATTCCAAATATTTCACTTAGTGACCACAGTGGTTGCAGGGACTAAAATATGAAGTTTCAGTATTCCAAATATTTCGCTCAGTGACCACAGGGTTCGATAGTTGATTTCAGACATTGACAATTTAGTATAGACTTCAAAATCAGATTTCAGAGTGTATATATTGTTGGGTTCATTTCATGGATGTTGTAGTTGTTTTGTTGGTTAGTTACATAGATGAAGATATGGATCATTGTACTCCCTCTTTTTGAATCATTTGATGACAGCCTAAGAAGAATAATTTTCAAGAGTTTTCCCCATAGTGGGGTTTTCCTTGGTCTCCAACCAATCCTAATGTATCTATGTGTGCATGTTTTTCTTCTATTTGTTCCTTTATGTTCCTCTGCATTGATGATGATGATATTGTTCTTTCTATATAGTTGCATATGTTTTTGAATTATGACGTAAATCTAAATAATGTTATGATGTTATGGGGTGAACTTAATGTGTTAATGAAGACATGAAATTATCAAAGCACATAACAATATATCCCTATGAAAAATTAACACGAGGGAGGGAATTTATCCCTAAGCTAACAAAATTAAAATTACCATGATGAATAATTCCACTACATATTCATTAATTCTTACCATAATTCCATTTTTTTCCTTAGTACTCTATGAATTCCAATAGCTCTATGAAAATCACTATCCATTCCACTTGAAATTTGAGATCAAGGGTTTTTGTGAACTTATTGTTACATATATCTAGAAAATTTTATATTATTGCCACCAAATTCTATTGAATTTTGTATTGATGGAGGATTTTGGGCACATAAGAAACCTAAGTGTAGTTTCCAAACCCTATTGAGGCCATATACAAGTCATACACACCATAATTCAATTCATACATGTCCAGGAAAGGTTGTGCCGTTTCATTCTTGACTACATGTTGAGTTTTAACCCAGCATTTGATGTCACCATTTCATTTATAGTTAGAAAAAGACTCAATTCGTTGAAGTTATGTAAATACATTGCATTCCAAATGTTATTAATTTGGATTTATATTAATTTGTCTTACATGGAATGTGTAAATGGATATGAATAACGGAGAATTTTTTTTATTGGAAGAGAGTTGAAGATGATCAAATACAAACCATGTATCTAGAGGATTATAAATATTTACAATATGTCAATATACCTTAGCATATTCCCTTCAACCCAATTATCGCATTTACAAAATCAATTTTGTAGTAAATTGACTAGGAAATGAGATTTAATTATTTTGTCAATGTGTTGGCCTCTTGCAACGTTTGAGAAATGTATTTCACTCTATAAACAATTTCATATATTTTTCCATCTCTCATGTGTGAGATATAAGGGAAGATTTTAGGCTAGTGAGAAAGATGAAAATTCCATACTTTATCATAAAACCACTTCTCTAAATAACTATTCTTAATTCATAGTCCAAATGTGCTCCTCTAGATATTTCCAACAATTATACTCATGGTTAATTTTGATCTCAAAGAAAGAAGTTATGTCCCTTTAAAGTTATTATTCATATTACATCAACATTTTGTTGGGAAAAATGTTTTCATTGATGTCAAAGGCAGTTCTTCTATGGAGCTTTCCAAGGAGTGTCAATTTTAGGGGGAGTATTCTAGTAGCTGTAGTATTTAGTAGAGAACCATCATAATAGCAGGTTAAGTGAGGAAGATAAAAAACATTATTATGAGGTTATCAGATGGCCCAGGATTTGAAGGAAGATTTTCTTCAATATATTTTCTCATTTACTTCTACAATGTCCTTAGATGGATAGGGCTTGGAAATACATTTCCAACGTGATGGATCCCATCAATAGGTATATTTTAAGGCCCATTTTTCTATCTTCTAGCCTATAAATTCCTCTTTCCTCACATTAATTTATAGTTTTTTGGCTATAATGTGCTTCGTAGGAAGACTAAAGGGTGCTTGTCATACTTAGTGGCCTAATGTGATTAATGTGCAGGAAAAAGAGAATTTTTTAGTGCATTTATGATGTATAGGCATGTTGAAGGTAGCTAGAGGATGTTTAGGAGGCTTGCCCCCTGCATTTACTCTCCATTGACTCAAAGTGATCCATGGAATCACTCATCTACAATCATCTACAACTCAAGGTCTAATGGAAGCGAATGAACTCAAGTGAATGTGAGATTATAAGGGAGCTAGATCTACTTTTTCAAAGTTTTGGAGGGAATCAATCCTATTTTCAAGGAGGTTTCCCCTCAACCCTCTTTGTATACATAAACAAGCCTAAGGGATCATTAGGATTTAAAATTTTGGAGCTAGGAAGAGTTATTGAGATCCAAGTGCTTGGGACTGTTATTTCCATTTTGATTGATGTATTTGAAATCCATTTCACATTAATGAAAGGTTTATTGTTGGTTTACATCTGAGTTAACTTTGGAGGGATGATACCCTTGGGTTAGGGCCCAACCATGAGGATCTAGTCTCTCTTATGTATTTTATTTTGTCATTGTTTGAGTAGCGGTATTTATTTCCTTATTTAGTAAAAAAATTGATTTCAAAAAGTGTGGTTGTAGGCTTGATTACCACCTCTCTTGTCGAAAGTGTGGTAGGGGAGTCTACAACAACAAGCCCAAAATATGTATTTGTTTTCCTTTGAAAGTTGTTAGGCTTTGGTTTATAGTTCTCTTACATGCTCTATTTATACATCCTAGAAGTTAATATCATGCCTTTTCACATGGATTATATGTATGTGTAGGATAGAGTAGCTCTTGATGAAATAAAATTCAACTCATCCTTTCCATTTTGATTTGTTTTGTTGCAATTTGATCACTAGATTTATGTTATTTCTAGGAGTAATAAGGGGTTGATGCTAGTATGCAGGTACTATCAGACTTGCAGGGATTGGCACACTCATCCTACATCCATTTTTTCATCACCACCCCCCTCCTTGACACCTCATACTACTCTCAAATTATACCACCGAGATCATATTTTCAAGGTCATTGGGGGGCATCGTCAACATGTACTTTTGTGCAGGATGGAACTTTGAGGGATGATAAGCTTTGAAAAATTCCTCACATATCCTTCATACACCATCATCTACCTTCTCCCACCTTCAGAACACCTTTCCTACCCTCAGGATTCTCTCCGATCCAATCCTATAGAAAAATAGGGCAATCATGTAGCATCCTGTAACAGTCTAGTAGCATCTTATAGCAATGTCTAAAATTAACTATATTTGATTTAAGAGCTTGATTTTTGTATCTTGGGATTGAATAATGACCTACAAACTTTAAATCCATGGTTTGGAAGGACCAAGGACCACTTTAGACCCATCCTTCCTTCACTGCAAGTATAGATCATCAATTAGAATTAGTAGATTCCACATTTGAATCACAAAAATTGTTATATTATGCAATGTCTAAGGACTCTTTTATTAAAGCTAAATTATCTTGAAATAATCGATAAGAAAGGAAACTATTCAATGTAATTATATTAGACCTAGTTTTTATAGTTATGTTCTTAGATTTTCTAGTTATACGTTGTAGATCAAGTTTGCTTTCTCAAGAAAATTTTCACATTCTGCAAGTATAGTAATGATTTACATTCCACAAGTAGAATCTTGATTTGCATCTGCAAGTATATTAGCATATTCCATCTCTGTAATTAGTACAATCCTTTACCTTCATCCAATTGTAGTTAGTCTTTACATTTTATGAATGACACTTTCATTATGCAAATAGGATAATGTTTACTTTCCTGCAATTAGAGTAGAGTCATGTCTTTTCATACAAGTTATTTTTGAAAGCTAATAAAAGGAGTGGTATATTTATACATTGTCTTGATTCATTGATTGAAGGTGACATGAGTAGAGATTGACCTACTTTACATATAGCATTGTCACCTCTTAATTTTGTATGAACCCCGGGTTTATAATTAAAGATGGTAGCCTTGGGAGTCTCAACGATATTTTGTGATGTGGGGATCATCACTTTTTGGCACCGTTGTCAGGGAGGTGTCCAAGTAGGTGTTGTTTCTTAGAGGTTACCTTTCTTTCTTTTCTATCATTTGTTCTGCATTAGCATTCCTGATTGGAAAAATAAAATAAAAAAGAGAAAAGAAAATACATAAACACTAAACTAGTTCTTTCATGCCTCGTAGGAGTAGGGAAAATCAAGGGAAATTTATACCAAAAACCCCCACCCCATCAAGCAGTCAACCAAACTTATTCTTTGGTGACTGTGAGCTTCCCTCTTTGACTACAGGGGAGTTATAAAATCCTTTAGGTGAGCAATTTGAAATTTTTGAGGAACCCATGGGGGGGAGAACCCATATCAGTTATCGAAAACATGGCTAAAAACAAGAAAAATGAGTTCTTTCCTATCCGAGAGACTAATGGGGAGGCCAGGATGAAGAATATAAGCCCTATCGCCCTTCCAAACTTACATGGATAAGCCTCTGAGGACTCTGACACATTTATGTTTGAGTTTGTTGTTGTTTGTAGGACCTATGAATATACCTCTGATGAACAAAAGATGAAGTTGTTTCCATCTACCCTTAAAGATGCAACCTTGCAATGGTTTATGAGTTTACCTAGAGGCAATATCACCACCTGGGCACAAATGCAACAAACTTTTAATGATAAGTATAAGGAATATTATAGGTCTAAAGAGACAAAAGAGGAAATATTTAGGATGAAAAAAGAGGAAATATTATGCGAACCCAATAATAGTTGGGCAGACCCAAGGATGGGGAGCAGATCCAAATATGGATACTATGCAGATAAAAAGGAAACAATAGGAAGAAGAAAGGGTACTAGCCATATTTTTCCCTAGATGCACTAAGAGGCATCCCAAAAATGAGTGTCCATTGAACACCATAGAGTTTTGCTCTGTTTGTGATGATAACCATGCAAAAGATAAATTCACCTCTCTTCTAGGCCTAAAATTTGTGTACCAAGGAGCTGAGAATGGCCTAGAGTAGCTCTATTTCATCAACCAGAGGAGGCCCCAAGGTCCCAGGCCTTATCAATAGGGCATGTCAGGTGCACAATATCCTTCTTACAATTCAAACCAGAATGCATCTTTCCAGCCTTGGTACCCTCCAACTCATCCATATTGTTTCATTCCCCCTCCTTGGTCCTATACTCCTCAGTATCCCCATCATCCTGTCAACCCACCTTTCTAGCAATATTAATCTCAACCTCCTCAATGGAGAAACCCCTCACAAGGATGGAGGCCTCAGGCAACCCAATCTCTTTCCTATAGTTTCCTATAGGAAGTGAGTGTCCTATAGTTTCCTCACTTATGGATCATAAGGTATCAAATCAATTGAATCCTTTACCATGACATAACTACCAAAAATTTGAACACTAGGTGGAACCAACATGGGTAAAGAAAACACATAATGTTTGGAAGACCTATAGGCCATCAATGTGAAACTTCAAGAAGAGAGTTTAATATTGAATGAGAAGGTACAAATGTATGATTAAAATATGTAAAAGTTGGAAAAATACCTTGATACATATATAAGATTGCTACCATTGCTAAGAATCTATTCATTGAACATGAAGATTCCCTCACAATTATTATCATGGATTGAGACAAGAGGATAATGCAATATGTGTAATCGAGAGAAGGTAAATCAAAATGGATAGCTCAACTATAGACAAAGTTGGAAGATAAGGGGGAAGCATTGAAAAAGTTACATGTATTTGTCTAAAAAACCAGGGAAGCAAACTTAACCTTTAATTTTCACCGATGAATCCAACACTATGATTGAGCCAATTCTAGTAAGCTCGCCTTCTTTAGACCTTTTTCACTAGCATTTTGGTGAATTTGAAAAGCATAGTAGACACATCGACTTAAAATTGTTAAACCATATGGGTTATGATGGACAAGATCTATAAAAGAGAAAGTAAGGCATCCTAAGCTCCTTAATAGCTAAACTAAGGGTCATACATGAATTCCTAGGTTTTGATTGGAGCAACGAGAATGCTACAAACACCAAGATCATATTTGTGAAGAAAAAAGACATGGCATAATTATCCTACTGATTAGGAGACAGAGAAACAATGAATGAGGGTGGTATCACACCACCACTTCATTCTTCTTGTGGTAGATTGGAAAATGGAAATGAGGAGAAAAGTGTAAAGACTCAACTTGCACCAACACTTAGAAGAAGTAGACAACAGAGTAGTTAGAAGATGAAAGAGATGAACATTTTACCATCCAATTTTTGAGGCATTCCCTTGGTTTGAATATTGTAGCCTGCTGATGATTGTCACCTACAACAATACATGTCTAGGATTTTTTGAATCCTTTGGGTGGGAGAAGATGTTATTATTGCACACTAAGGAAGTTATTCAAGCATTATTGTTGTAGCGATATAGTGTTGGTATGCTGGTGAAACAAAAAAGAATTGTTTCCATGACAATAAACAATTGGTCCTAGCAAAAGAAGGTAGCCACACATCCTTGTTGGAATTATTATGTATCGCATAGCTTGTTGGAATCACACTAAATTTGACTTTGATTCATTAATTTCCAAGATATATTGGCTTCAAATTTGAGAATGTAAGAGATTTGCATGTTGAAGATGAGAATGAATTCTTATGAAAGAGTTTGGATCTAAAGATTGTTCATAACTAAGAGCCAATGAGTAGACTGTTGTAATGCAAGAACAAGCAAACCAAGAACCAAAGTTAGTAGACATAATTAGAGTTGTAACCAAGAGACAAAGTTAGAGCCATATTCTGGAGAAGAAAAACAAAAGGCATATTGATCTAAGCATTTGGAGACAAAAAAACCTCTCAATGGGGAGGTGTGGTTGAAATGGATTCAAACAAAAAATTGGTTGTAAGTCTCAATACTTGAAAATGTAATTTGATAATTGATAATAATGCAAGTGTTATGTATGTCAATGGTTCTTAGCTCAAGTGGTTGAGATGGTATTTTCCATCCCATCCACTTGGGTTCAAGTCTTCGGCGACATGGCTCATCATAATAAGGCTGAAAGGATAGGTGTCCCATTAGAGTCTGGGATATTGGCACTAGTTTTTGGTGCTCTTGGATGTCTCGATCTTAGGTTGAGCTATGAGTTTCTGATATATGTGACTTGTGAATTGTTACATATACCTGGAGAGGTTGGTAGTTCCTCATCTAAAGAAATAAAAATGCAAGTGTTATATATATATATATATATATATATATATATATATATATATATATATATATATATATATATATATATATATATAAAAATAACTAAATAAAATAGAAAAATGAAAATAAGAGATGAATGAAACTAGAAGGTTTGTCTCTTGGCCTTCCTGTTACCACCCAGCGCTCTTATATTTCAGTGTAACTTACTTTGAAAGGATATTTTTGGCCAAAGAAGGGAGTATGCAGAGAAAGCCATGTCTTTCATTGTAACCAAAGCTTTCCCAAATAGAGTTGAAACAACCATTTGAACATTAGATTTCCTATTTTGGTTTTCATAGTAAACAATATGTTTTTTATTAGGAATTATGCTTCTGTGATCCATAAATCGTATAAAAAATCTTTTGGTGATAATCACATTCAAGAATATTTTGTCGACCCGTTTCGAACCAACAAGTGTGGTTCATCTTGTCCTGATGATGAACCACACTCGCTGGTTCGAAACGCGTCGACAAAATATCCTTGAATGTGAATATGTTTTTTCTATGATAATTTTTTTTGTAACTCATTGTGTGAATTATGTGTGTGCTACTTCCATAGCCTATTGAGACTATATATAAGTCACACACCATTGTACAATTTGTACACTCTATTTAGGCGATACACAACCAGGAAAGGATGTGTCTTTTCTTGCTTGATAGTTTTAAGCTAGGATTTGATATATCCATTTGATTTATGGTTAGCAAAAGACTCAGTTCATTAAAATAATGTAAAGGTAATGCATTGTGTGAATGTGATACAAACATATTAGGGAGAACTATCATTCGAAGAGAAATGAAATGGAATACAAACCACATATCCAGGGCATTATAAATTCCATGAGATTATGCCAATCTACCTTAGCATCTTCTCTACACCTGAACTATAGCAATTATGGTAGCAATTTTGTGATATTTTAACTAGCAAAGTAGAGTTGATTATTTTGTTCGTCTTTCAAGGTTTGAGAAATGCATTTATATTTGTGTTTTTTTCGTGTCTCGTGCATGAGATACAATGGAAGAGTGCATTGCCATGTATGGAATTCCCTGCTTCTGGTTGTTTGAAATTAATGCTACGGTGATATTTTGGCTACTAAGTTGTTGCATGAAGCTACAAACTTATACTGGAACCACTCTTGCAGTCTTGCATTTCCAAGTTATTGCTTTGTAATCATGAAAGCAATGGTCCCTTATCACTTGAGGAGAGTATTAAAATTCCATTGCAATTATCATTGGAAGCTTCAATTCTAGAACTATATTTATTTGAAAAGAGTGTGTATATGTGAGCCTAGCCTTGTGTTATAACTACAAATAAGGGCGCGCTCTTTCTCGTTGCTGGAGAAATAATACAATTGTTGTTTGTTGGCTTTAATGTTGAAGTAATTGTTTACATTGTTGTTGGACTATTGGGAAATGAAACCTTTGAGTAGAGTGTTATTGGCTTCATTCATGTTGGAGTGTTTTACTCTTAGTTCATAACTAAATTAATATTTGTATATTTTTAAATTGTTGATTTATACTTACATACATATATATATATAAGTGTTGGGTATCTTTTCCACCTTTTTGATGATTAGAGGATAGTCGGTATGGTTATCATTTAATCACATAAAGAGATATTCATTACCTTGTTTCAATTAAAGAAATTATGAACACAACCATTGTCGTGGGAGTGATTGTTCAATGTAATCTAACATTTAATTGAACAAAAGATATTTGATTGAGCATACTTTTGCGTTTTTCCAATTGCTAGCATTTGGCTTGACTAATTTACCAAGGCTACAAACAAAACAAACCTCCCATGCCTTTTGAAAAATAGTGATCATAGAGATGTTGTAGAGAAGTAGCACTTACAATTGCATTGAACATAGAAACCTTTGAAATCAATTATAGAGACAGAGATCTTTGTATACCACGGAAAATAGACACTAAATATATATTTTGTAGAAGATTATGTGTTGTAGCAAGCAAGCTATAAGTCTCTCATGTAAAGATAATCTTTGTATCAAAAATACCTCCCTATCTCCATGTCTCTAGATATCTGAGAAAAAATCTTTATTAAAAAAAACTTTAAATAATTAAATTCCATTATATTTATTTTTTTTAAATCACCATTTTATTAAATTTAATAAATTATACCAATTCTAATATAACTAATAATAAAGATCAAACATCTCTAATAAATTCAAAACTTTTGAAATAAAAGTATGACAAACCCTTATACCATGAATATAAAGCAAACCAACCCCTCTGGACCTACATCAATATATTCCCACAAAATACACCATGCCATTGGATAAGCAAGCATATCCTTCAAAAATATTATCACAAAAAAGTTTGACTCTCAACATTACCTTACACTAGCAAAATAGTGCCCGGCATTGCCCCTCTTCTAAAGGGATTTAGCTCAAGCCCTTGAAGCTTCGCACTAATAGATGGAAATTTATGCAAAGAAGGTGATCCCTTGATCAGTGGTTTTTTAGTCCTTCCACATAATCAAGTCTAGCGTTTTGGTTTGGTTTGTGATGGCTTTTTGTTTGGTTATCTTTAATTAAGAAAGATACACTTTGTGGATATTTGTACATAAATGGAATTATATATATTTTTTTTATAATGAAGTTGAGTTTAAATCAAGATACGTTTTAATATTGGATGGAAGAATTATTTATGTGTGGACGTTATTATCAAAATTATGTGTATTTATGTTTTTTGAAAGAATTTAATTTTTCAAAAAAGACTTTCATACTCAATTTTTTTTCATAAAATTATGAGATATTATCATCAGAATTATGGTCCAGTATTGATGTTTTATGGGATATTATCATCAGAATTATGTGTATTAATATGCTTTATAGATATTATCATCAGATGAATAAATGTTTTTTGGGATAATTTAATTTCTCAAAAATGACTTTCCTCTTTCTCATAAAATTATGGGATATTATCATCAAAATTATGTGTATGTGTATAGATGATTTTTGGGATAATTTAATTCCTCAAAAATGACTTTCCTTTTCCTCATAAAATTATGAGACATTATAATCAGAATTATGGTCAAAACTATGTCATAAAATTATGGAATATTATAATCAGAGTCATGTGTATCGATGCTTTTTGGGATAATTTCATTTCTCAAAAATAACTTTCATACTCAACTTTTCCTCATAAAACTATAAGATATTATCATCAAAATAATATCCCAAAAACTCCTCCAGTATCCATGTTTTTTGGAATAATTTAATTCCTAAAAATAACATTCATACTCAACTCCTCGTAAAATTTAAACCTAAATTTGAAAATCACTAAACTCTACACTAACCAACTAAAATTTTAAATTTTTAAATTTTTAATAATGAACCAAACTGACTGGTTCTAAAAGCGTGGATCAAATTTACTTTGATGTGACTTTAATATCATTATAAATGTTTTTACATAAATAAAAATATATTTTGTACTTACAATTAATTCATTTTTGTTAATAATAAAAAAAATATTTTGTACCTTCAATTAATTCATTTTGTTAATAATAAAAATAAATTGTAATAAATTTATTTATGTTCATAATGAAACTAAATTACCTGAATCAATTGATAAATTGACTCCATTGCAAATCTCCTCTGCATTTTAAATTGGGTATTTACATCTCATTCATTAGTAGCAAGTTTCCAGATAAAATTGAGGAAAACTATTGATATAGAGCACAATACCATTGGTGAAGCCATCCCTCATTTAAACTCTGTGATCTCTGAAATAAATAAATGAATAAGCGATCGTTCACCAAACTCTTGGAATCTCTGGAGTAAAAAAAATGAATATTTCATATGTAAAAATGCAGTGTTGAATCGCACAAATTGTTAAATAAATTTGTGTCCCATGAATCTTACTCTCTTTGTCTTGTGTTCAATCTTTCAACTCAGCTTTGATATGCTGAACTGACTGATCAAACTTACCAGGGGCTTTGAAATGTTGTTTCTGATTTGAATTCCAAAGATTGAAAAAGAGCAAAGAATAGGCGCAGGCGTTGAAAACCCAGGAGGCCATGCCATTGCAACCCTCCCTCATGAAATGCAATCTCAACATCCAAAGGAACCCTGCAACTCTGATCAAGAATTCCCCCAATTGGCACGTGGCTACCAGCTTTGGTCGATGGGCCGGGCGCCAAAATTGGCAACTGCCCACGATCGCCTTCGTTAGGGTGCTGGTCAGAATCCCCAAAACCTGCAGAGATTGCGAGAATTCCAACCAGAAAAAACACAGCCAGACCGGCGTCAATCGATGGAGAATGTGAACGAAGCCGATGGGCTCCCTGCGCAGAATTCTGATAAATGTAGTCAAGAGTTCACAGTATTTGGTGAGATAGAAAAGATATGACCAGAAAAATACTCGGCCAACAGAGCGAGTTCCGAGAGGGAAACAGAGCACCCACTCTGCAGAACTCATGTGTTTCCTCCAAATCCATCTCGTCTCCTTAATTTCCACAGAGGTCGCCACCAAACACCCCACAAAAATGGCGACCCGAATCACCAAAAGCCCTAAATTATAAAATGCTGGAATTGGACCCAAGGGCAAAGGTTTCTTCCTGAAAATCAATACCAATTTGAGGAACAAAATGGCGAAGACATATACAGAAGTAGAGCCGAGCAGGAACGGCCATGAAGATCCCCAGGCGTCGTGATCCCATCTGAAATGCGCAATTAGGGGATGATCCGCGAGCCAGTATGTGATCAGGGTACGGGAAAAAGTACAACAAGAGTCAGATTTCATCTTACAAGTTCGTTAATTTCCTGGATTTCAAAGTCCGTCCATCCAGGCGAGTAGGTATAGCCATATCACAGGTTTCTAGAGATTCAGAGAGACGTGCAGCCTACGGATTTGACCAGAGCCAGGCACAGAAGCTTCCATTCCTCATCCTTCGTTCTGTCAGACCCGTTCAGATTCTACAATGGCGTCTGACACATGCATTGCATCACAAGACAAACACCCACAAAATATATATATATATATATATATATATATATATATATATATCTCTGAAAGTTTTCAAATGTGGATCTGGTCGAGTTTAACATGTAAATTTCTTCGATTGCCCTTCATCCAGGTTGGTTTTGCCACTTCTTCCGCTTTGACGCGGTAGGGTTCCATTTTTAAACAGGAGTGGTGAGTTGATCAGTCAATGTTCCAGAACCATGACTTTTACCAAAATCTCGGAACAATTCCAATATAATAGAGAGTTGGTACTCTTTTTCAACTGTCAGATCCCAAAATTGAGAGAATTTTTTATAAAATGGTTTTTTTTTAACTGAAATCACATTATATAATATTATATAATTTTAAGATTGTGATTTTTTTGTTATTTAAAATATATTTTTAAATGTATAATTATTAGGGCATTCAAATACTATAGATTAAATAATTTAAATTCAAGTTTTTAAAAAATTTTATTAAATTTTGGTTAAAATTAACTAAAAAAATGCCATGAAAAAAATATACATGTTTAACTAAGGATGTTTTAGCCAATAACTAATATATATAATAAAAAAATTGTTATAATTATCTATACAATTTTAAATGAGATTGTGATTTTTGTTATTTAAAATGTGTATGATGATGATGATGGTTAACGTCCACTGAGACCAATCTTTGGTCTATTAGACCTAAAGAAAAGAGTTATTTAATTTGATTTTATATAACATGTGTTATTATTAACCTATATGATATTATTTATAAATCTTCCAGGAAATCAAATAGTAAATTATAGAACTGACCCATTTCGAACTACCAAGTGTAAGCCCTAAAATACTAAGAAATAATAAAATAATTAAAATAGACTTTGAGAAAATACTATTAACAATTACAAATTTTACCAATATTAACAAACAAATAAAGCAATAATAGTTATAATTTTAGATTTACAAATAAGCTAAGAGAATTAAATGGAATAGTAAAAAGTCAAAATTAAAAATAGTAATAAAATATAAATTAAATCAAACAAATATAATAAAAACACCAACTAAACAACCAATGCTGAAAATCAACCAATTAAAAAATAATACTAATCAAAATGAAAGAAAAAATTGAAGGAAAAGAAACCATGCTAAAAGATAGAAAAAAGGAGATGAAAAGAAATTCAAGATTCAAAATTAATTTAAATAAAAAGTAATAATAAAAATATATAAATAATAATTAAATTAAGGGGGAAGAAATCAACCACAAATTCAAACAAAACAAAAATAGAACAATAAAAAGAGACAAAAAGAGGAAAAGGAAAATTGATAGGAATAGAGAAAAAAGGAAAATTGCTAGGAATAGAGCGAAGGGATCCAACACTTACTAATATTCTGCATGTCTTCTCTATTCAACGAACGAGATCTTTTCTGAATTTCAATAGCTTCCCTGAATTTGCAGTGACAAAAGTGATCAACCCTAGCAATGACTTTGGACTCCTCTAAACACACATGGTGCATAGTCTTCATCGCATGTTCTGCAAAGTAGAGGACTTAGTTCTACAATGTCTAATATCAGTTGCATGCTCTTGAATTCTCTTATTAATAGAACGACTAATTTATCCAATATAGTGGATACCATAGGAACACGGGATCATATAAACACCTTTCATGCTCTTGGGGTCCAATGGGTCTTTAACAGAATGAAAGGAACCCCAAATAGTGTTCACAGGTCTAAAAGAGGAAGAGATCTTATGTTTTCTCAAAATCTGAGTGATCTTGTCAGTAGTACCCTGGATAAACGACGGATCAACACTACCAACTAAATCATTTTTATCTCTCTTTGGTTTCAGACCTCTGTTAGCATTTAAGAAAGATTTTAAGCCTTGATGCTTACTATATCCATTCTTCTCAAAGACCTTAAGGAGATTTGCCTTCTCTTCATTTAAGTGTTCCTCATCTGAAACCCTAAGAGCTCTTGTGGCCAAAGTGCTGAGAACTCCAAATTTTTTAGAAGGAACATGATGAGAGCTAGCATGAAGATATTGCTCAGTGTGAGTTTTCTTTCGAAAAACTCGGTGAGAGAAGGAGCCATTATCATTTCTAGAGATGAGAACATCAAGAAAAGGAAGGCTACCTTCAATCTCAGTTTCCATCATAAAATTTATGGAGTTTGATTGATCATTCAAGTGTTGGTGAAAAGAATCCAACTTTTGATGACCATGAGATCAACTAATGAAGGTGTCATCCACAAACTGCTTCCAAAACTTGGGTTTAAAAGGAGCTGAAGCCAAGGCTTTAGATTCAAAATCTTCCATAAAAAGGTTGGCAACCACATGGGAGAGTGGCGAACCCATGGAAACTCCATAGGTTTGCTCATAAAATTCACCTTCAAAGCTAAAAAAGGTAGAGGTAAGGCAAATCTATACAAGCTTTGCAATGTCGGGATCAGTGATGCGATTGATCACCTCAACAGCCTCATTGATAGGGATATTAGTATAAAGCGAGACCACATCAAAACTAACAAGAGCGTCATCCAGTTCAAATTCCTAGCTCTTTAATTCATTGACAAAAGATGAGGAATCCTTCACATAAGACTTAGAATTACCAACAAGAGGCTTAAGCTTACGAGCCAAATACTTCACTAGGAGATAAGTGGGCCCACCAATAGTATTAATAATGGGTCTAATGGGAACACTCTCTTTATGAATCTTAGGAAGCCCATAAATCCTAGGGGTGATAGGATTTCTTTGAATAAGTTTATGGCTCATGGAGCTCATAGTACTACTAGCTTTAGTAGCATCCACCACAATCTTCGTGACTTTATTAATGGGGTTCCTTGAAAGCTTCTTATAACTTCCATTATTGCAAACATGGTCAGGCATCTTTGCATTATAATCATATTTATTCATGATTACAATCATGCCACCCTTATGGTGTTAGCAAACAACCACGGATTCTTATTTTATTAATTTTTAATTAAAATCCTATTTGATATAAATTAGGCCTCCTCTTAAGTTTAATTCATTTATATAACATGCTGAGTTCTTTCCTCGATCAGGTGACTACTTGGATCTTGATTGATTTGGTGGGGGTCTCGTTGTCCTCCCACATGCGCTACTTGGTGTGATGAAACGTGCCCAACACACTTTCTTTGGTATTGAATCATCGAGGTTTTTAGAGATATCAAGTAATAAAATTGTTTGAGCGAAGGGTGGCATGCATTATTGGTTGTGGAAGGGTATGGGACTATTGGTGGTGGGATTTTATGTGTGTGTTTTTCGCATGGTGGCATGCCTGTTGTCAAACCCCCACACTAGTGGTGATTCAATTCTCACTTGTGGGTGGTGTGTGACACCGACCAACCTTTTCGTTTTTGTACTACTACGGTTCACAAACTATGCCTATCTCCAATACTTTGCCAATTTTTCATCAAGTGTTTACTTTCTTCAATAATGCAGCAGAAATACATTCAATTATCTTCTAACAGTTATACTTCATAAACAAAAATAACACCAAATATGCACATTCATGAAGGGATGGGAAACTCCCAGTTAAGTATGCTCGAAGATACTTATACAATATTTCCAAATATTATACAAGCATAATTTTATAGGTTTACAAAGTGTCGGTGGTTACCTGGTTTCACTAAGAACTCGCCTCAAGGCTCTTCCCAAACTATGCAACTCGTTACCCATGTCAGTGACTCTGCCGTGTTGCTGCCCACATTGTCATCGCACCTGTACTACACTTATCTGTATTGTTGGAAACCCCAAATTTCGGTTTTAGAAATGTTCAGTAGTTTTTCTACCTTATTCAGACGTCCTGCCACTTTTGTACATGTCTTCCTGACGACTTTTCATGCCCGGCACACCCTTCCAACCTACATGACTCTGCCCGCACTACCTAAACAACTACCCGAACTAGCCTGCACGACCCATTCTACACGAACGGTCTGCACGACCCAACTCACCAGAACTGTTTTTCACGAACAATCTACACAACCCGACTCACCCAAATGTACTCTCCTAAATGATCTCACCCGAATACTGCACGCGAGTCTGCTACGTGACCTGCTTGGCCTACACGACCCGAACGATACACCTGAACTGTACGACTGCATTATTTGCATCAGAGCGATCATGTTACATATCGGTAGGGTAAGTAGCACGAGCGCTAATGAGATGTTCCCCCTTGGAATTGACTCGTTAGGGCATAGTCATGTGGTCAAGATGCATGTCAGTGGGTGACCTATACTCCATGCTTCAGCCTCCCAACCCACCAAAAATCGGTAGGGACCACCGATGCTGCATTCCATAACATGCAATCCATCAGAGAAAAAAGATCTCAGGTGGACAGGGAAAAGGAGGCTTTGGCT
This sequence comes from Pinus albicaulis, assembly GCA_034641835.2. NCBI lineage: Eukaryota > Viridiplantae > Streptophyta > Pinopsida > Pinales > Pinaceae > Pinus > Pinus albicaulis. The sequence goes on from CM076584.1 coordinate 40,933,490, forward strand.
AAAAAAATTCTTGATGTGAATGGTGAAGTCATAACGTTGAATCAACGATTAGTAGAACTACAAAAAAAGTTAGATACCCACGTCTGCATTGTGGTCGTGCCTCATGACTCCCAAAATCTCGTGAACCAACTCATGAGGGCACTGATCAAGCTCCAACTCTTTGAGGGTGAATTGAAGAAAATACAAAGAGATCTCGATGCAACTTAGGAATATTTATCCCAGAATGAAATGAAATTAGCAATAGACAAAGTAGAAGTTGACCTTGCTTCTAAGAATTTTCACGTTGCTAATAAGAAAGTTTCAGATCTAAAATCCTAGCTCAAAGGGAATATGTCCCTGGTCGAAGCCAGGAAAATAATCTGGAACAAGATCATCTCAAAAATGAAAATCCATTGGGAACACCTCATGTTAGTCAATGACAAAATGTCACAGTTCGAGACTACAAGAATCAAATTGAGGCAGGCATGGAATCGGGAGCTGAGAACTATCTGATTGCAAGGAAATACATCCAATTCATAAATGAACTTCTAGCTAAAGGACTAGGGACTATTGATGTAGTGGATTGTTTTGGCACTATTATGGAGGTTATGAGGATGATCCAAAAGAAAGATGCTCGAGTCAAGGCTAAGGAGTGTTTGGTGCTAGTCACCAAAGGAATTGAGATTTTTGATGTAGAGTTCGAGAAGGCCATTGAGGCGGGACTACCTACCTATTGGGATCGGGGAGGAGTTTTTATACAGTAGGACGCTTATAAACAGAGGCTAGTCAAGGTCAAAATAAGGGTGGACCCTACCCATGAGAGGACGTCCAAGTTGAAGAGCGAAACTGTGGTGGCCTGTCTAAGGAAAATATTTATCCTCCTAGGACTGGAAAGACAACTATTATGTGCTAACCTGGATTACTCAACTTTGAGCCATGTATGATTTGCATTCGTTTACCCTCCAACTGTTAGATTTGTCCCACCTTCTATACCAGCTCCGCAGTCTTCACCACGAACTTCGCAGTCATCACACTAGACGTCACAGGTCTCTCAAAGAGCTTCATTGACATTGTGCCAAGCCTCGCACTCCCCACACGAGCCTTGCCGCAGATGAAGTTTTCATGATGTTTCCGATAAGGCATTGTTTACTTTTACTTTTACTCTTATCTTTATTTTTGTAATTACAGTTTCTCAGAAAACACTTTGTTATTTTCAATTATCTAGTTGTGCCTCATGCATGCTTAATTTTGTTATGATGAACGTACTGGGAATCAAATAAGAATATCCAGGTAATATACCCTCTTTGAAAAATCTATAAAGAGAGAAACCTAGAACAAAATAAGGTTTCATAATTTTTGTGACAAATTTTGGTCGATGTCCTAAGAGACTTTTGCAGCATTTTGGCATGGAATGTATGTTTTTGAAGATGAATTGATATATATATATATATATACAAAGCTCAATTCCGCCTCAAATGCTTATGTCGTATGTGAATTTTCTGATGTGTTATATTTACTTTCATTTACACTTTTTCTTCTAAGATTTCATGTTATTGTAGCTGATGGGATTATCTATCTATGTTTATGAATTTGTTTGCTTCGTAAAAGGGGACAGACACTCTTTGAAAAATAGATAATTGTAAATTCTCTTAAACGCGCTCCATGAATCCATTTGTTTCATATTCTCTCTGTTTCACCTTTTCTTATAGTCTTTTTCGTGTTGGATTATTATTATTTTTAATCCTAATGCGTTAAATACTCATCTTATTTTTCTTCTCCACCATACTATAAACTAAAGTCTACATGTACAATTGTGAATGGCCTTGTTGAAGGTTATATGTCATCCTTATTGATGTGTATTCCATGACCATCTAGTGTGTCATTATATGAATCAAAAGCAGAGAAGGTTCTGAACCAACCAATATAAATCTTTAATGTGGAGTTGGGTCCTATTAAACAAATCTCAAGACCCTATTAAGATATCCTAGGAACTGTTCTACTCATCAACTCGAAGATTGTCTCTAGGAGTTACAACATATTTTTGGTGTCGTTATCGGGGAACGAATTAGAAAAGCTTTACCTAGGATACGACAAGTTTGCACCCTTCAGTTAGGTGAGCATGAAGGATTGTGGGTTGTGTACTTATCACCTTGGCGACTCCACTGTCTAAATCTAGGTCTAAGAAATCTTGGCGTTCACCAGGCCTCAAACCCAATCGGACACCTTTTAGAAAAATACACCTTCCGTATTTGACCTAGAGAAGCTAATATTTAGAAAGGTTTGGAAAGAAAAAGCTACCAGTCATCTCGACCCACAATTAGGGGAATTTTGAGGTCTAAAATGGGCCTCCTAAGAAAAATGTACAACAAAAATAAAATTTATAAGAACCAATAGGATTCAAGATGATGATGTCAACCATGGGGGATGATTCACCATTTTTGGAGTAAAAAAGTTAAAAGAATAAAAAATAATAAAATAATAAAACTGTTTTTTAAACTCATATTTTCAACTTATCTCCCTAAGTTTTTACTCAAATTTCAAGCGGGAGTACTCGTTGAATGCAAAATTTAATTTCTCATCCAAGGAGTACCGATGTTGCATACTTTCGATGGGCCCTCCTACACGAAAAAATGAGAAATACATGAAAAACGTGATTACAATCACGTTTTTCATGTATTTCTCATTTTTCATGTAGTAGGGTCCATAGAAAGTATGCAACATGGGTACTCCTTGGATGAGAAATTAAATTCTACATTCAATGAGTGTTCCCGCTCGAAATTTGAGTAAAAACTTAGGGATATAAGTTGAAAAATTTGTTTTATTATTTTATTCTTTTCTCCCTCTAAAATTTGATGATGTAACCTAATATTATTTTATTATTTCCACTATTATTTTATAATTTCCTTGGGAGGCCCATTTTAGACCTCAAAATTCCCCTAATGCTCTTTTCTCTCTTGAAGCATCCTCTTCCACCTCTTAGAGAGTCGTCATAAATTTTTCAGATTTTGCTGCTGGGGTCTTAGAATATCCACCAAAAGGAGACTCTACCCTCTATTCATTTAGTATTAGAGTAAAAAGTGAAGTTGAGTCTGTTGGTACTTCCTTCCTTGCTTTCCATCTGTCACCCGAGAATGAAGAAATGAAAGATATTCTGGTAAATTTTACTCCTAGCAGGGCAAACAGCCTTATCACTCCAATCTTACCAGTCACTCCTCATTTTATTCCTTTTCATAATCACACAGTGAATATACCTCCTCCCTTCCTACATAACATGGTCATTCCCGATTTTCTTTTGAACAAGTACGCTCTGCTGGCCTTACCAAAAATCTTGAATGATATGCCACAAGACTATTTGAAGCTTCTACCCAGTTCACAGGAGAAGATAGTATTTCAGCACAAAGATACATTAAAAATTTCTACGCCTTTGCAGAGAAATTGAATGTCAAACACCTCGATGTGGTGCAGACGCTCTTCATCCAGTATTTGGATGGTGAAGCCCAAAAGTGGTTTAAGTCTTTACTCGATAACTCCATCACCATCTAGGAGGAAATGGAGAATTATTTCATGCAAAAGTGGTGGGAGAAAAGGGATCATGGTTATATTCTCATAGAGTTCAATTCTATGAAGAATATGTATAATGAGGATGTCACATATTTCATTGTTTGGTATGTGTTATATTCTTTCCATGATTAGTCCCATGCACGGGGGGGCTTTTGACCCTCTTGTATGTTGCACCAGGCACAGCAGGGGGTGCGGTAGCGCCCTACGTGGGGTCCGGGGAAGTGCCCTGGGAAAAAAAATTTGGACCCTATTTTTCGGTGGGCAGACCCGCCCATGGTTTTGTGCATGAGTTTGCACATGGTTTTGGGGCATGATGGTTTTCAGCCCCTTGTATTTTGTAGATCCAGTCAAGGGAACAACGGTTATGTTCTAATCTAGGGTTAATGGATAAGGTTTTATGAATGCATCAACATGTATATATATGTGTTGTAACACTAAAATGAATATAATGAAAAATCAAGATGGTAGTCCTGATTTGGGATCCAAGGGAAAATCTCTGTGTATATATGTTTTATGTTTTATTCTCTCACTGTTGTTTATTTTTTGTTTTTAAGATTTGTTTGCCGATAATTTCTGTACAGGGTTAAAACCTACATTCATTAAAATTTTAACAAGTTATAAAATGGTCTTCCTGCGGAGATAAAGCCTCCCAAAGCAGTAGCTAAAGTGGTCTTTGCTGGAGCTTTTAAGCCTGAGCTTGGGTTTACATTCAGAAAAATAAAATCTAGGTCCCTATACAAGATTCAAATTGATGCACTAGAAGTCGAAGCTAAATTTTCTTCCACTAGGAAACTTAAGGGGAAAATTAATCACGAAGAGAGAAGAAGAGGAAAGGAGGATGCTAGTTTCTCAAATCAGGAGAAATAAACCCAAGAGAGAAAGATGGAAGAGATGAATAAGCTTATCATGAATGTATCTAATAAGCTGGTGAAGCTAGAGTTAAAAATTAAAAGTCCTCCACCTCGCCAAAATCAAATGATTCCTAATCGAGGTTTTAATCCATTGTATCAAAGACCTCCACTCTAGTTGTTGCAGAGAGAAAGAAAGGAGAAACAAGATCATATGCAACCCCCACTATATTTAGAGGATGAATTGGAAGGACGGGTAGATGAAGTTACAAAAACACAAGAGAATCAATTTTTTTCTTATTTTGATGAGGAAGGTGAAATTTGTTGTGTAACCAGCGCCAAAAAGAGAAGAAAAGAGATATTAACGCCTTAGAAATGAGCCACTTCGAGGGGGCAACCTCCAATACATTAAATAAATGAACAATTCTTGGATGATACAATTTACAAAACCTCCTTTCTATATATAGGAGTCCATGGGGCCATAATGTAATCCTAGTGGGCCACAATGTAATCCTAGCCGACCTAACAATAATAATTTAAGAGCACAATAATAATAAAATGGGGGTTACAAGGGTACAATAATAACAATAAGGGGGTTACACTAACAACAATAAGGGACTATACTAGTAATATAGGGACCTAACATGCCCCTCTCCTTCAAAAAGTGTTGTCCTCAACGCTTGAGTAGCTCTGGGTGCTTCTGTATAAAATTATCATCCTCCCATGTAGAATCTTCAGTGGGTAAGTTCTTCCACTCGATGAGATACTCTGAAATTGATCGATTCCGTAGTTGTCGAGTTCTTGTTTCCATGACCGCTTCAGGTTCCAATATGATTTTTCCTTCCTCATCAAGTTCTAGCAATATTGTTTGAACTGGAAGATTTTCACCTATAACCTTCTTTAAGCATGAAACATGGAAAACTGGATGTACTCGCGAAGAAGCAGGAAGCTCCAATTTGTATTCCATAGAACCAATCTTTTGCAACACCTTGTAAGGACCATAGTACTTTGGTGATAATTTATTATCCTTCTTAGCTTGCTTGAGGGACATTTGTTTGTATGGTTGTAGCCGTAAAAATACCCAATCTCCTACATCAAAACTTCTCTCACTGCGATGTTGATCTGCCCGTTGTTTCATTCGATTTTGTGCCAAATTCAGGTTATCCTTTAAGAGTTGGAGAACTTCTTGCTGATGCTCGATGTGATCTTCCACTGCTTGAACCTTCGAATTTTCCCTTAAAGATGATGTGATGGATGGTGGATGATATCCACAAAGTGCCATAAATGGGGTCATTTTTGCTGCAGTGTGGAAGGAAGTGTTATACCACCATTCAGTGAGAGGTAACCACTTGACCCATTGTGTTTGTTTATCAGATACAAAACAACGAAGATATCCTTCCAAACATTTATTTACTATCTCAGTTTGACCATCGATTGAGGATGATAAGATGAGCTATGAGCTAATTGAGTACCCAAACAAGAAAATAACTCCGTCCAAAAATTTCCAGTAAAAATGGGATCTCTATCGCTCACAATAACCCTTGGGCTTCCATGTAGCTTTTGAATTCTATCCATAAATGTAGTAGCAACCGTACTTGCTTTAAATGGATGAGATAATGCACAAAAGTGTGCATACTTGGTAAGTCTATCAACTACCACCATGATGACACTCTTTCCTTCGGACTTAGGTAAACCCGTGATAAAATCCATTGAAATCTCCTCCCAACGTTGACTTGGAATGGATAAAGGTTGTAGAAGTCCCGGGGTCTTAATTGTTTCCACTTTATTCTGCCGGCAAACCAAACATTCCGCCACAAACTTTTGAATATCAGATTTAAGGCCATCCCAAAAAAATTCTTTCTTCACCCTGTGGTAAGTTTTTAAAAATCCTGAGTGTCCTCCTAAAGGAGAAGTGTGCAATTCCAGAAGAATATTTTGTTTTAGTGGGGAATTCTTACAAAGATATAAGCGATCTTTGTACCATAAGGAATCATTTTTCCAACTAAATGTATCAGATGTACTAGGATCTTGCTGCAACTTTTGAATGAGTGTCCATACATCTTTGTCCTTCTTCCATTCATCTCTTGCTTCGGTTATCCAATCTGCTTGGATAATAGAAATGGCACAAAGCAATGCTTCCACCTCTTCATTCTTTCTTGAGAGTGCATCTGCAACAACATTAAGCTTTCCTTTTTTGTAGATTATTTCAAAGTCATAACCCAATATCTTTGTGACCCATTTTTGCTGCTCTTCTAATGATAGTCTTTGTTCCAAAAAGTGTTTAAGACTATCATGATCAGTTTTTACCTTGAAGTGTCTTCCCATTAGGTAAGTTCGCCATTTCTTTAGTGCATGTAGTGTTGCTAACATTTCCTTCTCATAAATAGGTTTCTGTATATACTTTCCTTTGATTGGACGACTTTCAAAAGCAATGGGTCTTCCTTCCTGCATTAAAACTGCACTAATTCCATTTCCCGAGGCATCACATTCCACAATAAAGGTTTTTGTGAAGTCTGGCGTAGCTAAGACCGGTGCTAGGCACATTGCCTCTTTAAGATGTTCAAAGGCCTTAGTTGCTTCAGGAGTCCATGAAAATGCATCTTTCTTCAATAATGTTGTTAGAGGTGCTGCTATTCTCCCATAATTATTAAAAAACTTGCGATAATACCCTGTTAACCCGAGAAATCCTCGCAACTGCTTTATGGTTGTGGGGACTTTCCATTCCTTAATGGATTTAATTTTGTTAGGGTCTACTTTAACACCCTCGTGAGATACAATATGACCCAGATATTCCACCTCTGGTACTCCAAAGAAACATTTGGATTTTTTTGCATATAATTGTTTCTCCTGCAATAGTTTAAGCACCCTGTCAACATGTTCAACATGACCCTTCCAAGACCTGCCATAGATTACTATATCATCAAAAAATACTAGCACAAATTTTCTAAGGAAGGGTTTGAAAATGGAATTCATCAACCCTTGAAATGTAGAAGGTGCATTGGTAAGGCCAAAAGGCATGACCAAAATTCATAATGACCCTCATGAGTTCGAAATGTTGTTTTTGGAATATCTTCAGTCTTCATTCTAATTTGATGATATCCTGAACGAAGATCCAACTTCGTAAAATAAATTTCTCCATGTAATTCATCCAATAATTCATCAATCATAGGAATGGGAAATTTATCTTTAATGGTGAGCTTATTGAGCTCCCTATAATCCCGACACATTCGCCATGATCCATCCTTCTTGTGTACCAATACTACAGGAGCAGAGAAAGAACTTTGACTAGGTTGAATTATACCCGCCTCTAACATTTCTGCAATCATACATTCAATTTCGCTCTTTTGGAAGTAAGGATAGCTATAAGGCCTAATGTTTGGAGGAACATTTCCTGGAATCAAATGAATAGCATGATCATGATCACGAATAGGTGGGAGTCCTTTGGGAGTTTCAAACACCTTGGAATGATTGTCCAAGACTTGTTGGAGATCTGCAGAAATAGATGATTTTGATGTCGAAACTTCTAGAGAGCATAATTGTGCAATTACGTCTCGTTGTTCTTTCTTTAGAAGCTTTTTCATGACATTAGAGCTTATTATCCTTCCTGGCTTCCCTTCAATACCCCGTAATTCGACTTCCTTTCCTTCTGAAAAAAATTTCAAGAAAAGTTCTTGAAAATTAAAAGCTACCGTCCCCAAACATTGTAACCATTGTACTCCTAGTACAACATCAGCACCTCCCATAGGAATGGCAAGCATTGGACTAGTCAATACATATTCCCCCATGGTTAGCTTGATATTATGGCATTTTCCAGAGCAATTTATAGTTCTTCCATTTGCAACCATCACTTGACATTCTGGTGCTGGGTATAGGAAACAATTTAATTCCTTGGCTACCTTATAATGAATAAAATTATGGGTGCTACCTGAATCAATCAACACTATTACCCTTTTCTTCTTGATATGTCCTTCTATCTTGAGAGTTTGAGGAGTGGTAATTCCTGCCAGTGCATTACATGATATGGTTGGATTCATTTCTTCCTCTTCTAAGGCTGGTTCCTGGTGTATATCCTCTTCTTGTTCATTTTCTTCTTCTTCTTCACAATCTATGTAAAATAATTTCTTCTCAGCACACTTATGACCTTTAGTGTATTTTCTATCACAACTGTAGCAAAGCCCTTTTGCTCTTTTTTCTTCCAATTGTTGTGGTGTCAACCTTGTAGGTTGTGGAAATCTAGGCGTAGCAACACTTCCTTCTTTATAGAACTGAGTGGTAGGCTTCCTTGTCACCATAATTTTACATTCAACTTTTCTTGCCAACCTGAATGCCTTCTCTAATGAATCAGGTTCCAACACACGAACTTCATGTTGGATGTTATCCTTTAAAGTACCTATGAAGAGATCAATCCTGTGTTCCTCTGGAATATCAGTTACCCTTATATTCAATTTTTGGAAGTCCTCAATGTGCTCCCCCACTGAACACTTTTGTTTGAGATTTATCAATTGGCTAAAGAAAGTGTCGCTCTTTGTATCCTCATAATGTGCTATCATTTCCTCCATAAAAATTGACCAAGTGACAATTTTTTTACGGGAGCAAAGCCATCGATACCATACAAATGTATTTTGTTCTAAATGTAAAGTTGTAATGCGTACCTTTGTGTGTTTTGCACATTATTGAGATAAAAATATTGCTCCATCCGTAGTATCCATGTTACAAGATCCTTTCCATCAAACTCTCCTCATATCCATCTTTGGAATATGGTGGTTCTTCCCGCCAACATTAGAGTTTATGAAATCACAATTAACATTTATTTTGTTCTCATCATGAGGTTCTTCTACTATCTTTTCACCATTAGGAAACCTTTCTTGTATCAACTTTGTCAAACCTTCCATGTCTGCTTTTAGAAAATTCTTCATGTTTTCCATTTTCTCATCGATCTTAGCTTCCATTTCATCCATCTTAGATTCCATGCCAGCCTTCATGCCATCCATCTTAGCTTCCACGCCATCCATCTTAGCTTGCACACCATCCATCTTAGCTTGCACACCATCCATCTTAGCTTCCACGCCTTTCTTCAAACCTTCCATCTTCAATTCCACGCCATCCATCTTAGCTTCCATGCCTTTCTTCAAACCTTCCATCTTCACTTCCACGCCTTTCTTCAAAACTTCCATTTCATTTTTTGTTGCTCTTTGCGAGAGTGAAATTTGTTGCACTTGCTCTTGTAATTTTGATAGATCATGTTGCAATTCTTCATCTTCATGAGTCATGGTAGAGCCTTCTAAAGGCTTAATGGGTGTTGAATTATTTTTAGGGGCAATTTTAGAATCCAATATTGATACCTATTCTACAATATGCCCTTGGAATCAATTCAACTTGATTCTTCAAACAAGACTTATGCAATTCGGAAAAAAAATACACACCTTTTACTTGCTTTGAGGAGCTCGATATTGAAATTGAATTATCTCTGTAATTGAAAATCTTCAATATCTGAAATTCAGCCCTGTAGTATCCCTCTAAAGCTTCTTTCAAATTCCACAGGTCTGATCTAATTTGGATTTCCCAAGACAAAGTTGTGTCCAATCTCCCACAATGACCTAATTCTGGACTGGTTCAGTAGAGAAAACTTGTAGGACTTTCCACGTGTCATTGTTTCATCATTTTTCTCTGAAATTTATAGCCAAGAAACTAAATTCCATTTAATTGCGACCACTTTTAACGGCACTCAAATCCACTGCCCAGAGAGAGAGTTATTGAACTTTTCCCACGATCACCTCTTTGAGATGAAATTCAGGAGCCTGAAAAAGCACTACATTCCACAGATCATATCTCCAAAAATATTGCGAACCAAGCTCTGAAATTTTTTAAAGAATTTCCTCAGGATTTAAGCTTCGCACCATACGAATTTCAGATTCTGAACCTTCATATAAAAAACGTTATAGCGAACATTCCACGATGACCTTTTTAGGAGCTTGAAAAAATACCTAACTTCCACAGATGATATCTCCGAAAATATTGCGAACCAAGCTCTGAAATTTTTAGACAATCTGCCTCAAGATTTCAGCTTCGCACCCTAAACATTTCAACTTCTGAAACTTTGTAGAGAAAAATTTATAGCGAAGATGCCACGATGACCTGTTTGGAGCAGCGAAACCCTAGAATCCAAACCTCTGATACCAAATGTTGTGTAACCAGCTCCAAAAAGAGAAGAAAAGAGATATTAACGCCTTAGAAATGAGCCACTTCGAGGGGGAAACCTCCAATACATTACATAAATGAACAATTCTTGGATGATACAATTTACAAAACCTCCTTTCTATATATAGGAGTCCATGGGGCCATAATGTAATCCTAGTGGGCCACAATGTAATCCTAGCCGACCTAACAATAATAATTTAAGGGCACATTAATAACAAAATGGGGGTTAAAAGGGTACAATAATAACAATAAGGGGGTTACAATAACAATAATAAGGGACTATACTAGTGATATAGGGACCTAACAAAATTTCATTACATCAAGAAGGGGGCGAGGAGTTGGAGATTCCCCCAGATGATGGTGAGATTGATATTTATTGTAGGAAATTTTTGGATTTCATGCAGGCATGCAAGATTACACAGAAATTATGACCTTAGATATTTAAGAAAGAGGTCTCGCATGCAAGATCAAAATTAAGAGGAAAAGAGGAAAAGTATTCGAAAAAACAGTCCAAGTAATGAGTACACCCCTGAATCCCCTCCTACATAAGCAAGAAACCTCCAAAATTGAAAAATCCCTTCTTCCATCTCAGCCCCTCAGTGATAAAGAGAAGGAACCCATTGAAACTCCTTCTACTAAAAATATTCTAGTCATGTTCAAATAACCCAACAAAAATAAATCATACTGGGATTCATCATCTGACCAAATAACCCAACAAAAATATTCCTCATCCAGATAACTTCACAAGTTTCCTGAATGACATCCATGTAATTTTCTTCTACTGAGCTAAGTGAAATTGATCTTTGATTCCTGTTATACCAAGAAACTATTGTTGACACAACACTAAAAATTCATCTTGAAGTGCTCTTTTTTATTTGATGGAATTCCTACCCAATTTGCATCTGTCAAGCCTTGCAGCTTCACTCCCTATGTCTGTTTGTACCAAAAACCATATTGAGTAGTTCCTCTGAGGTATCTCAACACATGCTTTGTCGCCTTTTAATACAATTTTGTTGGCTTAACCATTGCTTTACTAAGATGGTTAATTGCATAACACGCCTGGTCATGTGTTTACCAAATTCAAGAGTGATCCCAAAAGTTTCCTGTAAATAGTGACCTCCACTTCCTCACCTAAAGTGGCTTCCTCTTTCCTCCAACTTCCTTCTAGAGGAGTGTCCATGGGTTTGTGACTCTCCATGCGAAACTTCTTCAGTGTCTCGTTGGCATAATTTCCCTGAGAGACAAACACTTCCCCATCTCCTTGGCATACTTCCAAACCAAGGAAATAATGCATGAGTCACATGTCCTTCATCTTGAATTCTCTTGTGAGGTACTCTTTGCAATATTTGATCAACTTCTCATCACTGGTTACAATAAAATCATTGACATATAATACTATAATCAAAAACTTACCTTCAACAACAATATGGTAAAGGTTTGTATCTGCTTTACTTTTGGTGAAGCCCAACCTGGTGAAATAGTTGTCGATCCTGGTACCAAGCTTGGGGTGCTTGTTTCAATCCATACAATGCTCGCTTGATTCTGAACGCATGTCAAAGGTGTAAAATCCTTTTAGTTGTTCAATGTACACCTTTTTGAATTGAGGAAGGTTGTCCTCACATCCATCTGATGGATCTTCCATCCCATCTGCGATGCAAGTGTTAGAATTGATCTGATAGAAGAGTACCTTGATACTGGAGAAAATGTCTCCTTGTATTCAATTCACTCCACATGAGAGAACCACTTGGCCACAAATCTGGCCTTTTTTTTCTCGATGCTTCCATATGCTTCTTGCTTCACCTTGTAGGTCCATCTAGAACCCATCACTAACTTGTTCTATGGTCTTGGGACCACTTCCCAAACAATGTTTCTCATAATGGAATCATAGTCGTCTACCATGGCATCAATCCACACTGGTTGATGCACTACTTCCTCAAATGAGGATGTTTATGTCTCTACTAGCTCACTCATCAGAGCCATTTATCTTGTGTACCGATTTGGTGACCTCCTCTTCCCGCATTGTGATGTGGGTGCTCCTACATTCTCTCTAGCATCATGCAATAATATTTCAACTTACTTGGGGTGATTTATTCCTTATCTGGATATCTCTATGTGAGTGGGTGTATCCACTCTCTTCTACTCTACTTTTGTTTTCTCCACAACATCTTAAGGTTCTAACTTTGGAGCCAAAATCTCCTCATCTACATGCAAATTAAGCTCCTCTCAAGGGAACACCTCATTGTCTTCTCTTCATCGAACTTCACATATCTATGAATAACTATCATCCCGATATATGGCATGTACACCCGATAGTTTTGAGGTGAGTGTACCCCATAAATATTCCCAACTATGTTGTCGACTCTAGCATTTTCCTTGATTCCTTGGAAGCATGACAGTAAATTGGTGAACCGAAGATCTTGAAGTTTGACACATCTAGTTTTTTCCCTGAAAAAGCTTCTTCTAGTGTACTCATCCTGATAATTTGATGTGGACTCTTTCTCTGCACATATACTATTGTGTTGCATGATTCATCCCACAAATGTAGAGGTAGGCCCTGGTCATGCAACATTGCCTGTGTTTCTCCCAAAATATTTTTTTTCTTCTTCTCAACCACCCCATTTTATTGTGGTTATGGGTTGTTATCAACTCCCGTCAAATTCCTTCCTTTTCACATAAATTTTTAAACTCATTCGACACATATTCACCACCGTTATCGCTCTGAGAGCCTTCACTTTCATGCCAGTTTCTTTCTCAACAAGTTCTTTAAATTCAATAAATTTGGAGAATTTTTGGTCTTTCTTCTGCATGAAAAAAATCGAACACTTATGTGATAAATCATCTACAAATATAACATAATTCATGTTCTTGGTCGTGGAGTCTATTGAGAAAGTTCCACACACATCACTGTGGATCCTTTCAAGGATTGCATGCACCCTTCTATCCCGATCATTAAATATGGCTTTTGTGTACTACCCCAAGGTATACCCTTTACATGTATTATGTTTCTCTAGTGCTTCGTTGGGGAGTCCTGTGGTGATCTACTGCATGATCTTCAAATCTCCATGGTTAAAATGGCCAAGCCTTCTATGCCATAATTCACTGACATCTCGGTTCTCCACCTTCTTCGCCTTTGTTATCAAAGTAGCACAATCTTCCACATCCAACCTGCAAAGTTTCTTCACCTAAACCATGATTTTATTCACTTGTCCGTCGAGATGTACCTCAGGAATGTCTTTCCTTTAACAAATATCACAACGTAGCCACGGTCTTCCAACACCATGATGGAAACCAAGTTCTTCTTTAGAGCCAGAACAAATATCACATCCTTGAGCCTGAGAGGGGAGTTAGACTCCCTTTGAAAAGGAATAGTACCAATACCAGTCACTCTATACGTCCCATCATCTCCCATCTCGATGTGCATCTGGAGGTCCTTTTCCTCCAAGTCACTAAAAAATTCTCAGTTTCCTGTCATATGGAATGAGGCACCAATATGCATATACCACACACTACCCATAATTTTGAGTTCCATGCATGCAATGGGGGTAAAATCAAGCTTGAATTATGAAGTGATAGATTTACCTTCCACTCCTTCCGAGGGCCTCTTTCCTGCATTATTGTTTGGACACTTCATCGCATAGTGTCCCATTTCATGACAGTGAAAGAACTTGATTTTGGACAAGTCTTTCCTCTTTCCCCCTTGACTATAATCTCCTTTGGATTTGGATTTCTTCCCTTTCTCTTTCTTTTCCTTTCTAACCAAGGCATAATTTTCTTCTTCCTCACCCTTGGATGAGGCCCCATCTTTTGTGTTCCGATTGAAATATTATTCTACCAAGTCAAACCATAATCTTTCGTAGTTTGGTAGCTTCTCCCTCCCATTTACTAAATCCTGGTAGTTTTGCCAACTATTGGGAAGGCCTAGAAGTGCTAGGATTACCATATCATATTCTACAACTATAAAACCATCACTCCCAAGTTCATCACGACATCGTGTGAACCTGCTCAGGTATTGTCGTATTGTGTCTCCCCTTTGCATCTTGATATTCCAAAGCTTGTCCTTGAGTGCCAGCTTCATGTGGTCACTATTGTTCTGGAAACAATTTTTCAGTGCTTTCCACATTGCATACGGAGTCTCTTTCCCGTGGAGATTAGAGACAATATGGTCATATACTCCCTCTAATATGATTATCCTCTCCTTGGCTACACTCTTCTTCAAATATGTTATATTCTGCGCATCAACGTCTGTCAATATCAGTATATAATTATCAATGAATTCCTTAAACCAATTATCTTCCAAGATCGCCTTCATGCAGTCCTTCCAAGAAATATAATTCGAGCTACCCTCAAGGGAATACTCAAGCCTTAGACTATGGAACGCCATATTGCTAGCTCTGAAGAATAGATCATTCAAACTCGTTCTTCCTGCAAAGAAAACTTTGAATTATCTTCTCTATTGTGAATCCTGCTCTGAAACCATGTAGAAATTAATTGTAGATTGGAAACTAATCATGTAATGTTCTAAAACATACGACTCAAATATAATCTACTCATTTCCGGAAGCAAATTCACGGTCAAGAACACATATAAAAAACATGCATCATGATTTAACAACCATACATAGATATTTATCTAGGGGAAAGAAACTACTCAAGACCCCTTCTTATATGTATTGCATTGATCAAAGAATATGGATGAATAGAATATGCTTGCTCAATCTTGAGCACACTCTATGCTAGTATCTTCTATCCTCTGCCTGGCTGAATGAATTTGGCCAACACTTAGCCAATTGCAAGCCCTCCCAAACTCCTATTTCCTTGCATCTTTGATGAAGAATTAGCCCCTATTAATTAGGTAGATTATTCATTGAGAATTTTGTAATTCCTTTAGGCATTTCTTTTACTAAATGCACCACTTCTACAACTTGGAAAATTATACAACTGATAGTACATCATGTTGAGCCCTAAAAGTGTCTTCTCCTTTTCCAAATTCCACTTCATCCTATCATTCCTTTTGTCATTTTATATACCTAAAGATCAATAAGAATGATTAAAATCACTTAAGGAATACATGCAATGATTAACTTGTTGTACTTTTGTGGTTTTGTTGTATTAATGATTTCTGAGCAATTTTAGCTACAGAATGCAGTCATTCTGTAGCTAGTTACACATTCTGTAGCCATTTTGGTGTTTGAACATATTACAGGAGTCATATGAAGAAAAGGAGAATATGGTTAGATTCTAAATATTTCCTACATCGTTCCTTGTCATCCACGAAGGCTGAATAAAAAACTGGAGATTCTTATGTACGTGGTCAAACCAAAAGTCCGAGAAGCAGATTTCTATAAGGATAAGGACGCTTGATTTTCTTTCAGCAAATCACGAGTCCTAAAAAGGAGTTTAAGTTTGATTTTGACTTTAGAATACACCTATGCCTATTTTCATTCAATATCAGTTATGTAATTGCCTATAAATTTAGCTCGGTGAGACTGAGAAACACAAGTTAACTTTTATTTTGCCAAGACTGTGATACTCTGTTTCGAAGTATTTTTGATAATAAGAAGAAGCATAAATTTGATGCTGTGTTGAAGAAAAAACTGAGGAGTTAAAGATTTTCATGCCAAATTGATAGCAGAGGGCCCTTGCTATCTAAGGAGGCTTCTACATGCTTTCTAGATAAGTAACTTTTAATTCTGTGTTGTTATATTTCTCACTTAGATAGTTTTCTAAGTTCATATCTTTTATTATTATGTCTTGCATTGTTTGTTTAACTAAAAGATCCTCATGATGTTATAATGAGTCTTTTCTCAAAGCTTTTCCAGCATATCTCTATTCAACGAATGGATTTAATTATGACATCTTGAGTTACCAGTATTTTAGCTCTGTCATTTAGATTAAAAGATCCTCAGTATCCTACAACCATTTTTTTCTTAAAAGCTTTTCCAACATATCACTATTATGCGAATGAGATTTGGTTGTACTATGTTGAGTTAATTAGCATTTTCTGTTCTACAATTAAATAGAAGATCCTCATATTGTTACAAGCAGTTTTTTTCTCAAAATTGTTCCAATAAATCTCTAAATCACAGAAAATACTTAATTGTAATATTGTGGGTTACTTTTTGTTTAGAAGATCCTTATTTCATTATATCTAGTCTCCTTCAATAAACTTTTCCAATAAATCCCTAGCTGAGGAACGAGATCTAGCTGTAATGACATAAGTAGTTCAAATGTTCATAGGATATCCTTAGCATATTATAGCAATTTTCTTCTCAAGTTGTTCCAAAATATCTCTATTATATGAAAAATATTGCACTATAATATTCTAAGTTGCTGTCTGTTTTTAGGAAGATCCTCATCACATTGGAATTCAATCTCTTCCACAAACTATTCCAACAGACCTTTAACTAAAAGGATCAAGTTGAAATATAATGTCTTGAGTTAAATTTATGTTCATTTGGAAGCTAGGACATCCATGGATTAGAATGCTCTGTTTTTCATCATTTTCTTAATTAGGGACAGGAATTACAATTACACTCTGTATTTAATTTGAGGTTCCCTTTTTCTTGCCTTTTTGTCATAGATTTGATGTCATAGAATAGCAGACTAAAACCTAAACATAAAAAAACTCAAAAACATCAACAAAATACTGAGGCATCTTGCATGGTTGGCTTCAGTTAGACTTCAGTGGCAGAAGTTTTGGAGGAGTTAACGGGACAAGTAGTGGAGTTATGTTCTGTTTGTTTTAGTTGAACTAGTTGGGATTAGTTAAACTAACTAATCAATTAGATATGAGTGGAGTAAATTAAATAATATTTAATTTACTAAATATTAACTCATTAGTCAACTCAAGAACACTTCGGTTCACTACAGTGCATGATCAGTTCAGTGGAGACCAGTGGAAGAGGTAGATGAAAGGGTGAGTAAAGCTATCAGTTGGTAGATTTGTTTTGCATGAGATTTGCATTACACTTGGAGGAATTGTCCATGACAATTGCGCAGTCAAGCCAAGGGGATTCGAACCTTGGATCTCTTCATATACAGGCCATGATTGCGCAATAGAGGCAAGGCAGTCAGCAGTGAGTTTTGAACCCGAGACTTGTTCAAAACTGAGGTAGATTGTGTGTGACTTTATGAGAAAGTACTGAGTACTTGTGAGGAGTATTGTACTTTGTTGGTTACATGATTTCTCCATTATAATATACACAATAGCTGCGGGGTTTTCAGCTATAGGCTTTCCCCATACATACCGAGTTAATGTGTGATTGATTTGATGTGAGATTGCTTCTGTTATTTCCGCATGTGACAATTAATTGTAGAAGAAGGTTATGTGTTATGTATGCAATTCGAAATTGATATATGACCAGGTTAATCTTCAGTGAATAAGTGATTTATTTAGCTAATTTCTACATGGTATCGGAGCGAGATTAATTGTCGAAGTCTATTACGGTGATTGCAAACTTATTTCCTCGGACAGAGTCTGCATGCGGGCCAGGTAGCCTCCGGAATATTCATCCTTCTTCGTAAGGTGAAAGATCTGGTGAATGCCCCTTGCAGTCAATCTCTGATTTGGAAATAATTTGTTTTCAAGTATAGATCGGAAGCGATAGAGCTTGGAGCTTGGAATTCGAATTTTGCAGAAGGTTGTTCTTCTTGGTGCCGGTGTTGAAAGATGTCTTCTGTCAATGGTTTGCGACTCGAATATGCTCTTGAAGGCAGTTCGAACTATGTTGCATGGAAAGATCGAATGGAAGCAGTGTTAGAAGATAATGGTCTGAAGGAGTTCGTGGATGCGGATGTCCCAAAGCCCACTGATGCAGCTCGGGTCGATGCATGGCAAAAGAAGATCGCAAAATGTCGAAGGATCCTGTTGGAGGGCGTCAAGGATCATATTGTATCCAGCCTGCATGGAAAGGCTACTCCATATTTAATGTGGAAAGCTTTGACGGATCTATTCCAGAGTAAGAGTGACCAAAGGAGGCTGGCGCTCAAAGACAAGCTCAGGAACATCAAGATGGAGAAGGGCGACAGTATCGCTAAATACCTCACGAAGTTCACTCAATGCAGAGATGAACTGGGAAGTGTGGGAGTTACTGTCGATGAAGAGGATATGGTCGACCTGGCTCTCCTTGGTCTTCCGAAGGCTTGGCACTCATATCAAGATAGTGTCAATGGCCGGGAGAAGCTGCCGGGATGGGAGCGCCTTTGGGCGGATCTCATGCAGGAGGAGATAAGGAGGACTACTCGAGATGGATCTTCATCAAAGGGAGCTGATGAAGAAAACTGCGCTTTGGTGGCCAAAGCAAAGAAAGGGAAGGGTAAGAAAATCTCTCATTTTGGTGCAAAGGGCAAGAAGCAGGATATGGCGAAAGTGAAGTGTTTTCACTGCCATGATCACGGACATTATGCTACCAATTGTCCAAAGAAAAAGAAGAACAAGCAAGCGGGAAGATCTGCAGATGGAGAAGCTTTGGCTTCACAGTTCGAGCTTGACTTTTCACTGATTGCATGCTTGGTTTCAAGTGTGATGGGATCGGTGTGGTTCTTGGACAACGGTGCGTCATTTCATATGACGGGAGATCGGGAGTTGTTCTCAGATCTGGAGGACAAGGATTTGGGTATGCACATCGAGATGGGCGATGACGCTAGATACAGTGCGACTGGTATCGGTACCGTATCCTTTCAGAGGGAGTCTGGTAAACCCTTTGTCTTAAAGGATGTCATGCATGTACCTGGATTGAAGAAGAACCTGATTTCAGTAGCGATGTTGGAGGATAAGGGATATGATGTGGTCTTCAGCGAAGGAAAAGCCTTCCTGCGCAGTAAGACTACTGGAGAGACCCAGAAGATAGGGGTTCGAACTCAGAACCTTTATCAGTTGCAGGTAGATGACTGCGCAGCTATGGCATGCAAGGCGGGAGAAGTGGTGAGCCGGGATGATGAGGGCGAACTATGGCACAGAAGATTGGGCCATCTTCACCATGGAGCTTTGAAGATTCTGCAGCAGATTTCTACTGGACTTCCTAAGGGCACCCTTGCGCAGTCAGATCAGTGCAAGGGGTGTACTTTAGGGAAGTATGTGAAAGCCACCTTTCACGAGAAGGACAGTCGCGCCACGACGATCCTTGAGAGAGTTCACACAGACGTGTGTGGTCCTTTCTCTGTTGCTTCGACAGCAAAGCACAGGTATTATGTGATCTTTGTCGATGATTTCTCTCGAAAGTGCTGGATCTTCTTCATGCAGAAGAAGAGCGATACATTCGCGAAGTTCTGTGAGTTTAAAGCACTGGTCGAGAAGGAGTCGGGGAAGAAGGTGATCGCTCTAAGGAGTGATAACGGTGGTGAATTCATCTCGGCTGAATTCAAGGAGTTCTGCAGCGCAGAAGGGATTCGGAGAGAGCTCATCGCACCCCATAACCCACAGCAGAACGGGGTGGCTGAGCGGAAGAACAGAACGATCGTGGGTGCTGCACGGCGATGTTGCATGATCAGGGCCTACCCCTTCACTTGTGGGCTGAGGCATGCAATACAGCAGTGTATGTGCAGAACCGTTGTCCTCACAAGGTTCTTGGCATGAGTACACCAGAGGAGGCTTATTCTGGCAAGAGGCCTGATATTTCCCATTTGCGGATTTTCGGATCTCCTGTCTACATGCATGTGACGAAGGATGCAAGAAGGAAGCTGGATCCAACTGCTGAAGTTGGAATATTTGTGGGGTACACTGATACACCTCACAACTATCGGGTGTATGTGCCAAACAGTCGCAAGACTGTTGTGCGACGGGATATAAAATTCCAGGAGGATAAAGCCATGCAGTGTTTGCTTGAGAGGGAGCTACACTTGCATGCAGATGAGGAGCTGTTAGTTCCTAAGGAGGAGCTTCCGGATGTGGATCAGCCACAAGAGGAGGTTCAAGAGGTGGAAGAAACCACCCAGGCAGCGCCAACCATCAGAGGGCGCATGCGCACTACAGAAGCTGAGCGACTGGCTCGGGATGCAGAGAAGGTTGTAGGACCACCTACAGCACAGCGCAGACAGAGACAGTCACCGGATCGGTACACCGGATACATGGCTCTTATGAGTCAATGTGTTGTGACGGAGCCATCCTCTTTTGAGGAAGCTGTGGAGGAACCCGCATGGGTTGATGCCATGATCGAAGAATATGATTCGATCATCAGGAACAGTGCATGGGAGATTGTCCCAAGACCGGTTGGGAAATCAGTTGTAGGTTCGCGATGGATCTACAAGGTGAAGAAGGCGGCTGACGGGAGTGTGGAGAAGTACAAGGCGAGATTTGTCGCCCGTGGCTTCTCACAGATCGAGGGGATTGACTATGAGGAGACTTTTGCACCTGTCGCAAGGTACTCTTCCATACGGAGGATCCTTGCTCTCTCAGCGCAGATGGGGTGGCACATTCATCAGATGGATGTGAAGACTGCGTTCCTCAATGGAGTTATTGAGGAAGAGGTGTACATAGAGCAGCCTGAAGGTTTTGAGATCTTCAGCAGTGAGTCGCATGTGTGCCGACTCAAGAGAGCACCGTATGGGCTGAAGCAAGCACCTCGTGCTTGGTACACTCGGATAGACAGCTACTTCACCGGGCTTGGATTCTCCAAGAGTGAGGCGGATCCAAACCTGTACCAGATTGTGGTGGAGGGGAAGCCGTTGATCATCGTACTGTATGTAGATGATCTGATTTTGACTGGCGACGAGCAGTTGATACTTTCATGCAAGGAGGATCTTGCACGAGAGTTTGAGATGAAGGACCTGGGCATCCTTCATTATTTCCCGGGATTGGAGATTTGGCAGCGCAGTGGAGGACTGTTTGTTTCTCAGGGCAAGTATGCCCGGGAGATTCTGGAGAGGTTCAACATGCAAGGCTGCAAGCCTGTTGATACCCCTCTTCCTGGAGGTTGGAGGAAGGGAGATGCTACTTCGGAGGAGGTAGTGGATGCCACTGCCTATCGACAGTTGGTGGGGTCGTTGATGTATTTGGTCAATACTCGACCCGATATATGCTATGCAGTTAACCAGCTTTCGCAAGCTATGGTTAAGCCTACCAAGCTCTTTTTGAAGGCGGGCAAGCATGTATTGCGCTATATCAGAGGCACATCGGGATATGGTTCATGGTACAGACAGGAGGATGAGTTGAGGCAGCAGTGTTTCAGGCATCGGTATCATCACATCAGAGATTGTGTTCAGCGGAGAATCATGATGCTTTCATATGTTCCCACGGAGGATCAGGATGCCGACATCCTGACGAAGGCGCTCACCAGGAGCAAGTTCGAATTCCACAGAGGCAGGATAGGGATTGCAGATAATCCATATCTTGCTGAGAGGGAGTGTTGAGAATGCAGTAAGATGATGGAGCTTAGTGAAATGAAGTCGCCTTCACTAAGTGGGCCCGCAGGCAAATTCTGGCGCAAAGTCTATTTTTAGACTATGTCTATTTTTAGACATACTGAGCATAATTTGGGAATTCTACTTGGAGATTCTTGGAGTATGCGACATGTCGGTAAAAATAGATGAGACCCTAATTTTTAGGACCCAGGCTATTTTTAGACTGATCTCCTAAAAATATGGAAGTCAAATATTATTTACCCCTAATAATATTTTGACTATAAACAGCAGTTTACTCTCTTGGCGCACTTCAGTTTGAGTCATGGAGGTGGCTCATGCAACTGACACAAGGAATCACGTGGTTCCTAGGGTTTGATGGCATCTTGTATGGTTGGCTTCAGTCTCTTCCTGGAGGATGGAGGAAGGGAGATGCTACTTCGGAGGAGGTAGTGGATGCCACTGTCTATCGACAGTTGGTGGGGTCGTTGATGTATCTGGTCAATACTCGACCCGATATATGCTATGCGGTTAACCAGCTTTCGCAAGCTATGGTTAAGCCTACCAAGCTCTTTTGGAAGGCGGGCAAGCATGTATTGCGCTATATCAGAGGCACATCGGGATATGGTCTATGGTATAGACAGGAGGATGGAGTGAAGCTTTCTGGCTTCACTGATGCAGATTGGGCAGGGAGTCCAACGGACCGGAAGAGCACTTCTGGAGGAG
This sequence comes from Pinus albicaulis, assembly GCA_034641835.2. NCBI lineage: Eukaryota > Viridiplantae > Streptophyta > Pinopsida > Pinales > Pinaceae > Pinus > Pinus albicaulis. The sequence goes on from CM076584.1 coordinate 40,956,135, forward strand.
TTTTCAGCATTGGGTCGACAGCAGTTTCCTGGTACAGCAGGAAGCAGAGATCCGTGGCACTCAGTTCAGCAGAGGCCGAGTACATGGCAGCAAGCTTGGCTTCATGTGAGGCTATTTGGATGAGGAAGATCCTCGCAGGTTTGTTCAGGTTGCATTTGGAGCCTACAGTGATCTACTGTGATAACCAGAGCTGCATCAAGCTCTCGGCTAATCCAGTTTTTCATGATAGGTCCAAACATATCGACATCAGGTACCATCACATCAGAGATTGTGTTCAGCGGAGGATCATGATGCTTTCATATGTTCCCACAGAGGATCAGGATGCCGACATCCTGACGAAGGCGCTCACCAGGAGCAAGTTCGAATTCCACAGAGGCAGGATAGGGATTGCAGATAATCCATATCTTGCTGAGAGGGAGTGCTGAGAATGCAGCAAGATGATGGAGCCTAGTGAAATGAAGTCGCCTTCACTAAGTGGGCCCGCAGGCAAATTCTGGCGCAAAGTCTATTTTTAGACTATGTCTATTTTTAGACATACGGAGCATAATTTGGGAATTCTACTTGGAGATTCTTGATGGATGCGACATGTCGGTAAAAAGAGATGAGACCCTAATTTTTAGGACCCAGGCTATTTTTAGACTGATCTCCTAAAAATATGGAAGTCAAATATTATTTACCCTTAATAATATTTTGACTATAAACAGCAGTTTACTCTCTTGGCGCACTTCAGTTTGAGTCATGGAGGTGGCTCATGCAACTGACACAAGGAATCACGTGGTTCCTGGGGTTTGATGGCATCTTGCATGGTTGGCTTCAGTTAGACTTCAGTGGCAGGAGTTTTGGAGGAGTTAACGGGACAGATAGTGGAGTTGTGTTCTGTTTGTTTTAGTTGAACTAGTTGGGATTAGTTAACTAACTAATCAACTAGATATGAGTGGAGTAAATTAAATAATATTTAATTTACTAAATATTAACTCATTAGTCAACTCAAGAACACTCCAGTTCACTACAGTGCATGATCAGTTCAGTGGAGACCAGTGGAAGAGGTAGATGAAAGGGTGAGTAAAGCTATCAGTTGGTAGATTTGTTTTGCATGAGATTTGCATTACACTTGGAGGAATTGTCCATGACAATTACGCAATCAAGGGAAGGGGATTCTAACCTTGAACCTCTTCATATACAGGCCATGATTGCGCAATAGAGGCAAGGCAATTGGCGGGGAGTTTTGAACCTCAGACTTGTTCAAAACTGAGTCAGATTGTGAGTAACTTCAAGAGAGAGTACTGAGTACTTGTGAGGAGTATTGTACTTGTTTGGTTACTTGATTTCTCCATTATAATATACACAATAGCTGCGGGGTTTTCAGCTATAGGCTTTCCCCATACATACTGAGTTAATGTGTGATTGATTTGATGTGAGATTGCTTCTGCTATTTCCGCATGTGACAATTAATTGTAGAAGAAGGTTATGTGTTATGTATGCAATTCGAAATTGATATATGACCAGGTTAATCTTCAGTGAATAAGTGATTTATTCAGCTAATTTCTACAAAACATGCC